>JACVVK020000024.1:710000-770000 GCA_018292915.2 Batillaria attramentaria
GGTTCAGAGTCCATCATACTATAATCGACATTTATTTTGTAGGGTGGGGAGGGTGTTTGGGAGTTTAACGTCCTTTTCCACAACATAAGGGTGATATCAAAGACGGGGCAACGGGAAAAAAGCCAGCACAAATACAGTATTTGGCCCCAGCCGGGATTTGAACTCAGCCCCGAGCATTGAAAGTCCAACGCTCTACCATTCGGCCACCCCGGTTCCCCCAGTATTTTGTAAGCTCTAATGATATAAACATATCTTCTAGAAATACAGTCAATTTGTTTGCGTTATCTTGTATTAATTTTACACTACCATTAAGTTGTTATAAAAATCTCCTAGCTGACCGAGCCCTCAAGCTGATGAAATCATTGTCACCTGAAACGGAAGTTGCTCATTATTGTATATGTTAAAATGATTTTACGTTTATATTTAATTTACATTAAACGCTCACACTATGACTCCAGCTGACCGAGGCGGGTCGTCGCGTGCTGGACCTGCTTGAGAACCATTGGATGACGGACGAGACGCACGTGCTGTCCCAGGCAGGCAAACAGTTCACCGTACGCGGTTTCCACGGCAACTACGAGATTCACGTGCGCTACCAGGGTCATGAGCTGAGCAACCTGAAACAGACCTTCACCCTGGGCCAGGCCGACAAGACCATCAACATCAATATTCACACGTGATGTGCGAGTGTATTTTCGTTGGCCCAGAATAATGTCATTGCAAGTAAAGATTGCGAATGTCCGCCCTTTTGTGTTTTGTTTGTGTGCCGTCTGTGGTTGTCAGAGCAAGTTCGTTTTGTTTGCGTGTGCGTAATTCAATGGGTCCCGGGGAGCCAGGATAGCCGAATGGTCGAGCGTTGGGCTTTCAATGCTCGGGTTGTGAGATCGAATCCCGGCTGGGGCCAAATATGTGTGGTGACCTTACGTGGTGGAAAAGGATGTTAAACTCTCAAACACCCACCCACCCACTGTACGGGTCCCTTACTGGTTATAGGCTGCCCAGTGGACCAGTGCAGAAGATCGTGTTTGTTGTAATCAGATATAGCCAGACGAGACTTCAACTACCGTTATTTGGCAGCATTTTCTAACCATTCCGTTCAAACAGCGTCGAAAATTTAACACTGTTAACAAAAAATCGCCGGCCACATAGCATACAAAGACACATGTAGAATGCAAACAAGGTTTAATGTTACACATGTACATGCAAAAACGCACCGTAGAAGCGATGCATCATTGATATGCATGACACATAACATGACAGCCGTCTCCAGTTTAGTATATGAACTGATATCACGAGCGACCAAAAATTACGTATGAACGTTCAGGTGGATGGTCTTGTCGGCCTTGCCCAGGGTGAAGGTCTGCTTCAGGTTGCTCAGCTCATGGCCATTGTAGCGCACGTGCACCTCATAGTCGCCATGGAAACTGCGTACAGTGAACTGGTTGCCCGCCTGGGACAGCACGTGCGTCTCGTCCGTCATCCACTGGTTCTCATACAGATCCAGCACACGACGACCCGCCTCGGTCAGCTGGAATCATAGTGTAAGCGTTCTATAGGAATTTAAAAACAAATATTACCAACAAACAAACCGCTCTGCCAGTGGCATTCTTCAGCTTTAAGTCTCTGTGAACAAACGGGCAGACATGTACGTACAAAGTACATGTACATGTACATAGTATATCTCTACCAATTGTCTGGGAAACTAAATATTCAGCTATCCACGGACAGGGTGGTTTCAAAGGCGCTGGCACGGGAATAGGGGTTGACAGTGGGGCAGAGGGAAGAGAGTAACCTGACACTGTGTCCTGCTTGGAACCACTACCTTCAGACTGTGTTCGATGTGCACCCAACTGAATTATTTTGCAAGCATTCGTTGTTTTGAACAGAGAGAGAGAGACAGACAGAGATGAACCTTTCTCTCACAACGGCGGAAGTGTTTGGCTAGCGTATCAGTATTTCAACCTGGCTCTGCTACATCTTCAAAGAAACAGTAGAGAGAGAGAGAGAGAGAGAGACAGACAGGCAGAGAGAGATCCTTTCTTTCACAGTGGAGGAAGTTTTTGGATAACAGATCGCTATTACAACTTGGCTTTGCTACATCTTCAAAGAAGAGAGAGAGATGAACCGAAACAACGAACCTCTCTTCCACAACGGCGTAAGTTTGTGGCTAGCATATCGGTATCACAACTTGGCATTACTTTCTTCAAAGAAACAGCACTGAAGAAGAGAGAGGCAGCAGCAGCAGTAGCAGTACCTTAA
This sequence comes from Batillaria attramentaria, assembly GCA_018292915.2. Taxonomy (NCBI): domain Eukaryota; kingdom Metazoa; phylum Mollusca; class Gastropoda; family Batillariidae; genus Batillaria; species Batillaria attramentaria. The sequence goes on from JACVVK020000024.1 coordinate 712,260, forward strand.
GATCATTGCCTACAACAAGAGATCCAGACTCTCCCAAGTAATGATCCTGGTCCCACACTCCCCACATGATGATTCCCTCGATTTTCGGGTGGCCGTACGTCGCCCGGAGCGCCGTCTCATAGCAGTCGGCTCGGCGATGCTCGTCGGCAAAATCACACGTCAGCTCCGTAACCCAGATGGGCACGTTGCTCTGGGCAAGATGATCGATATGCTCCTGCACAATGAGGAAGGCTTTGTCTTAAAGAGGAAGGTCAGTCACAATGTAAAAATGTGCGTGTCTAAAAAAAATTTCTGACCGGACTGTGTCTGAGGTCTGTCTGCACTCTGTGCCACAAATGTCACGTCTTCTCCCCTGACAGTTGATAAATTTCCACAGCAAACAAAGCGTGACGGCCGGTGGGATGACCTTCACCAACGTTTCGGTCGTACTGCTAACCATTGGCTCCGCCTTTTTAGCAAGACTGGCAATGATGGACAGGCGCGGCCTTTTCAAAGTCGAATCGGCTGACCATTACTTTTTTTTCTAGAAAAACAATGATGCAGATTTCATTTCCAAATTGTTGCTAATACCTTTATCAGCGTTGGTTCTGGCATCTGATCTGTGTGAAAATGCATCTGTGCGCCGATTCCGTACAACCCCACATTGGCGGCTTTGTATCGTTGGGTCTGAGCCACGTACGCCTGAAAGAAATCAAAATGTCACTTCCGTACTTTATCTTCCAGGTGCGCATAATAATCTATCAGAGACACAGCCGTCTGAATCCGAGCCACAGGGGACCCCCCGGCCATTGTTGGTAACAGTTATGTCCCTTCGTCACATCTCTCGATGTGCCTGTAGTTACGAGGAATGTCAAAGAGACATAACTGTTCTCAACACTGGAATTTCTTCGGTGGCTGAGTCTAGCGCCTGTGACTGAACATAGAACAGACAGACAGAAATTTTACTGTTGATGCATAAATGTCACAATCATACTCGAGAGCCGGGGTGGCCGAATGGTAGAGCGTTGGACAATAATGGCTTGAAGTGGCACCTACTGATCTGAAGATTCCAAGTAAAATTGCGAGTTTTGCATGGGCTGTTTACAGTTTAGTGGTGGAAAGGAAAAACAGCCAAACAACCAACTCCGTCCTCTTCCACATTATCAACTGTATCGTCATACCCCAGTAGTAGAGCCTTGGGAAACCACGTCATAATCATTGAGAAAGAGCTTGACATCCGGGCAGTACTGGTGAGCCATACGGAACAGTTCCAGGTCGTAGTCAGGGTCCTGTAGTCGCTCCTGGAACCACTGACCGTGAAGTTCCTCGTTGTTCACGTCCCAGTGCTGAGCCCTAGTGGTCGTTTTGAACAATATCATACATCCAAAAACCTTACTCAGACGTAAGCATTCAGACAAGATTCGAAAGAAGATTGAAAACTTTTACTTCTGTATGTTTGTCACATTCGTGTGCGTGCCCGCGCGCGCACGCGTTTCTGTGTGTGTGTGTGTGTGTGTGTGTGTGTGTGTGTGTGTGTGTGTGTGTGTGTGTGTGTGTGTGTGTCCGTGTGTCTGTGTCTGTGTGTGTGTGTGTGTGTGTATGTGTCTGTGTGTGTGTGTGTGTGTGTGTGACTGACTAATCACGAGAAAGTTTCGTCTTGAAAATATGACTGGGAATTTGTCACACATTGACATAAAAATATTTGCGTATGCTTGGCATCTAGACTAGAATTTGAATTAGAATTTGAGAATGTTACACGGGAACACATATCCCTACACCCTGTGACAGAAACAGGACTCTAAACTCGAGATACGTCAAAAGTCCACTTCAACGACGGCGAACTGGGACAGAACTGATGTACTACTCACAAGCCATTGGTGAGGTTGCAGAGTTGCTGCATGTGTCTGCGGACGGTGTTGCGGAGTTCGTCTCCTGATTTCGTCTTCACCCAGTCTGGGATGAACTGTTCCACGGACCACACCATGTTATGGCCTCGCAGTTTGAGTCTGTACACAAACAAAATGAACCCTGTCTCGCCCCAGCCTTCATCCCTTAGTATTCAGCCTGTATGTTAGTGTTATAAGCCTCTGACTTCATCACAGACATGCACAAATGACATACGGGCAGGGGTCGTTTTCGCACAAAATAATTTAGGACCCACCCTTTGGAATACCCTTCCAAAAAACATCAGGCTTACCGACTAGGTTCCCATGCCCGTTATGACAGCTCAGCAGCAGTCATTAGTGAATGACAGAATGATGATGATGTGCGTGCGTGCGTGCGTGCGTGCGTGCGTGCGTGCGTGCGTGCGTGCGTGCGTGCGTGTGTGTGTGTGTGTGTGTGTGTGTGTGTGTGTGTGTGTGTGTGTGTGTGTGTGTGTGTGTGTGTTCTGTATTGGTTTCTTTTAGTTCCTATATCAGTTTCTTTTAGATATTTTACTTCTTTTAGTTCTTTTACTAGTTTTAGTTCTTTTACTAATTTTAATTTTTTTTAGATCCTTGTACGCGTTTAGAGCTCACTGAGAATAAGCGCTGTATAAGTATCCATTATTAATATTATTATTATTATGCAAAAACACTAGGGTCTGACGGATCACTGGTTTTCTCACTGCCCCATACTGGTAGTCAACAAAGGACGATATGCACGATTGTCACTAAGTTTGATAAACTCAGTTTCCCTGAAACAATGCAATCTCCTATTCCAGCCAGGTTGAAGAAGATTACAAAAGTGCTTTACCCGTGGTTGATAAGGCCGTGATACGTTGCCATAGCGTCCGCAGTTTCCACGTGCCCCTGCAAAAGTACAGCCTTGTCTAGGGTTTTAATTCAGTTGTTGTTCAGTTTAGTTGTTGTTGTTGCTGTTGTTGGTTTTTTGTTGCTGTTTTTGTTTTTGCTGTGTTTGTTTGTTTGTTTGTTTGTTTGTTTGTTTGTTTGTTTGTTTGTTTGTTTTGGGGGATTCTATCGCTAACCGCGGAGTCTTGGTGGCCGAATTGTAGAGCGTTGGACTTTCAATGCTCGGGTCGTGAGTTCGAATCCCGGCTGAGGCGAAATATTTGTGCCGGCCTCTTTTTCGTTGCCCCGTCTTTCATATCACCCACACGTGGTGGAAAAGGACGTTAAACTCCCAAACACCCACCCACCCACCCTATCGCTAACCGTGATAACTTTTTGAATTGCGTATTTGCCTTTAATTTATCACACTGTTCCGGCCAGCCCGGCTGGGGCCACATATTTGTGCTGGCCTTTTTCTCGTTACCCCGTCTTTGATATCACCCATACGTGGTGGAAAAGGATGCAAAACTCTCAAACACCCACCCCACCCCTGTCGCGCCCAGCACATGTTTAGCGCCACTGTTTAATGACTACACAAATATATAAGCAGTCGGGCCTGAAAGTATGAGGAAAATGAAGCATTCAAAGGAGTAGCAGCTCGTCTTTTCTGTAAATGAATTCACAAACCAGTTTGCTGTTGCGGAAAGTAAGATTTACAAGGACTCAGATACAGCCGGCTTACTGCTGTCCCAGTATAAAACACTAGCTGCCAGTTAAGACAGTAGTAATAATAATAGTAATAATAATAATAATGAGGAATTGTCTGGCGCCCAACCTCCTGCTGGAGCTCTGGGCGCCTTACAATATCAGAACATTACATACACATTACATACACATTACATACACACAGTCATAATACATTCTTACACAACATCATGATCATGACGATAATGGTGCAACACTCAATTCAGTCTATGCAATACAGCCGGAAGAGGGGTGTCTTCAGACACAGTGTTTTGAACGAGTCCGCCGACTCAGCATGGCCAACACGAAAAGGCAGGCTGTTCCAAATAAGTGGAAGTAATAGCGAAGACAAGAAAGCCTACCTCACCGGCCCCCGTAGTGTAGTGGTTAGCACTTCGGACTATGGACCGGAAGACCCGGGTTCGAGTCCCAGCCGAGGCAAGCGGGATTTTTCCAACCTAGGTCGGCTCCTACCCAGAGCGGGTGTGCTATGGGCCCAATGAGGAGGCTGTTGCCACACAGCCGAGCTTCACCCACTTCACGGGTGCGACTTTGGGGGTGCTTCCCTTGGTATGACACGTCTTATGATGTGGATGATTACACGGCCGGCACCGCAGGTGCCGTAGTTCCCGGGCCTGGTTAATGCCGGGATATTAATGACAGGAAGCGTGGAATGCGGCCCTGTCCCAAACCACACGGACCTCCAAGCATCATCTTACCATCATCCTCATCTCCATCATCATGAATAATTAAAAAAAATTGCCCCAACTTCCGAGCCCTCCGTGGATTCCACCCATTACCAGGGAGGAACACCACTGGAGCCGGCAAAAGAGTTGGGGCAGAAAAAAAGAAGAAAGCCTACCTCTGTTCTCTCCATCTGTCTCCATTTGAGAAGCAGTCCCGGCACGGCCCAGTTGAAGTGCGTGTGTATGAAGTCTCGGTATTTCTGTACAGGGGCGGTCTGCTGAACGTATGTTCGTGAGTTCAGGGACGTGCCAAACGGGAAGGACTTTCGCTTTTGGAGAACCTACAAGTAGCAGATGGTGAAACATAAATTAGACTAACTTTTTCACGACAGACCATGCACCCAGCGTTTGCGCAGACCCCTTGCCTACCGTTGCCAACCACACGTTTAGACCCCGGGCTCTGACGCGTGAGGGCGCTGTTACCAAGCACCCACAACTCATGTTATCTCCGCTCTCACTGTGGCCGCTACGCCCAATTTTTCCAATCAAAAATATTTTTTCCATGAAAGTCCTTTTAATTATCTTTCAAACAATACCAAACGCGATTAGGAAACCCCTGAGGGAGACCTCTTTAAAAGATGATAATAACGACTGAGAAGAAGGAAATTTTTCAAGGGAGCGCACCTGTATCTGAACTTTCGATGCATCGATCCCGTGGGCTGTGGTTACACTGTAACGGATGCAGAGAGAAAGAATGCGTTTACAGCTGTATGCGGCCACGTGTACCATTAATAGCAAACATCCTCATAGCAAACATCCTCATGGCAAAGATCCTCATAAAGTTCATCTTCAGTTCAAATTTTCCATCATCATTCACACTCACATCACGTTTTCTCCGTAGAAAGTTGGATTTTTTGACGAATGTTTACAGTGTCTTCCAACCCTGTTCCGGGTCCGTCGATAATTCCATGTCCCTCTCATTTCAGCTCTCGAAACAGGCTGAAAATGTACTGTGCGGCGACAGTTTTCACCGCTTTGTGCACACTGTGAAATAACACGGGAACCTCAAAGTTGTTCGCAACTGTCCACTTTCCTTGCCACCGAGTAGTTTGTTTTTTTTTTCCTTCTTAGGTATCACTCAGTTCGGTTCTGTCTCGGCTGGCCCGACTTGGCCGACGTCGCAGGGGCTTAGAGTTAGCGACGGACCCGAAACAGGGTTGAGTGTCTTCATGTTCAGCGTCATTTCAAACTAGTTGCTCTTACGTACTGTCAGTTTCTTTGATAATGCAAATTTAGATTTTCTAGTTTTTCTCAACACTTCGATTGTCTGCCCTTACCGGAAGTGTACGTCACTCTTTCGGACTTGGTCAATGACGGCGTTAGTCTTACGCCGCCAGTCGTGATCGATCGTCACTTCCGTCACTGACGCGAGGTCAACGGCGAAATCCACACCGGGGTCGGGCCCTTGGTAATAGAACTTGGATACGTTGTACGCTGGAAACGTACATAACAAAGAATCAGCTGGATGCACTGGTATTACTAATAAACGATTTGTTTAAAAACTCGAATAACATCACGGGGAGCCGCGATAGCCGAATGGTAGAGTGTTGGACTCTCAATGCTCGGGTCGTGAGTTCGAATCCCGGCTGAGGCCAAATATTTGTGCAGGCCTTTTCTCGTTGCCCCGTCTTTGATATCACCCACACGTGGTGGAAAAGGACGTTAAACACCTAAAAACCCACCCACCCGAATAACATCATTACGTCTGCATATCGGCGCATGCTGTAATCTGAGGGATTCTATGGTTTTGTGTTTTCAGCATCACGACCATGATGAGGATGGCGATAAGAATGTGACAGGCAATCTACAATGACAAGAGAGAGAGGAAGGGGGGTGGAGAGAGAGAGAGAGAGTATTTACCTCTGTCGGGTGTCTGAACGTCTCCTTCAACAAACACCCAGCCATCCGAGGTGCTCAGCAGCGGCCAGTAACCAACGTTGATGTAGTGATGTGTTCCATCTGCCAAAGGTCACATCTCTTTGTCAATTACTTATTTGATGTAAATTTAACAGAACTTGGATACGCTTGAATGCAGTTTATTGCAATAGGCCATTGAGCCATTGGCACATGCAAGGTGCGTGAGGGAAGTGGGATCATGTGCAATACATTTACAAACACGACATTACAAAATGATAATAATAATAATAATACCGGGACGCCCTCCCTCCCTTGGGATCTCAGGGCGCCTTGCAGTCAACACGCTCACTCACCCAGAAACACACACAGCATGTCTCCACACATACATTGAACGACAAACACATAATGTGCAGCATCATACACGGACTCCCCTGACCCCGGCTTTCACACACACACACACACACACACACACACACGCACGCAAGCACGCACGCACGCACGCACGCACGCACACACACACACACACACACACACACACACACACACGCACGCACGCACGCACGCACGCGGCCAGCAAGATGATGATGTGGCAACAGCTGCTATTGGCTGAGGGCTGTGAAGAGATGGCCGTCTTCAGATTTTGCTTGAAGGATGTTTTGTTTTGTTTTGTTTTGTTTTGTTTTGCGGTTTTTTTGCATAGCTGATTGATGCTGGAAAATCATTCCAACAAGCTGGACCCTGGCATGAAAAACTACGCTGGCCAAATTACAAAACGAAAATTCTTGCTGCATCTGCCACTATCACTCACCTGGGAACGCGAAGCTGACTTCCAGCTGTACGTTCTGAAAGAGCTTTCCCGGTTTATCGTTCATGAGTTTGACCCAGCTGTGAGCGCGGTAAGATCTGCCTGGCACCGTCTGAATCGGCTGTATGGGACCTTGGTACCACTGGGTCCTACACACACACACACACACACACACACACACACACACACACACACACACACACACACACGCACCCATACATACACAGAGCCCACTCAAGCATAACATAAAGTAGAACACAATACCTCGGCAAACCAAGGTCGATAGTACCGGTGCATCATTATCACCATCAGTATCATCACCACTATCATCATCACCATCATCATCGTCGTCGTTGTCATCATCATCGTCATCATCATCGCCACCACCACCACCACTACCACCACCATCATCACTAAGTCTTGAATCCAGTACCTGCCGTATGTCCTTAACGAGTGTGCCCCGAAGCGGCTCTGGTCAGCAGCAATGAGATCACATCTAAATCCCCAGCATTTCTCCCACGCGTCCAGTGTTTCGAACCCACCATTGCGTAACAACTCCGTGGCGCCTGAAGCGTAACATGGAAGTGCCAACACGGCTAAAATACAAGTTGCGGTCCGTAAAGACATTGCCTTGACGGTTAATCTCTGCCGACTGTGGTGATGTTTGTGCTAGCAGGCTGGCCGGCCCTCGATGGAGGAAATATAGGTTAAATAATACTACAGAAAACACTGACCTCACGCACCATTTTTGTACTTTTATCTGATATTTAGGATCTTATCGTCATGCGCTTGTTTTTAACCTCTACGACTCGAAAGATACACGGAGAACCCATTGTTTCTAAAGGTTCAGTGTAAAAGTGTACGTGAACGAAACGCTCCTGTGAACATGTGCGTGTTGAAATCAGCTTCGTATCTATAAAGGCCAGCGTTTTAAGTCAATTTATGTCTGCGTGGATTTAAATTTGGTTTAGTGGGAGTTTTGCACTTTCATTATGCTCGTGTTTGCTGCAGTAAGAGCCGTCAAGGAACAGTTAATCTTGCCTGATTCTCGCATACAGGGCCAAAACCGAAAAAGAGTTTTTAAAAAAAAAAAAAAAAAAAAAAACGTGGGATACTCTTACTTACTTACTTAGGCCCATGGCTCCCTGTGGAGCATAGGCCATCGACGACCCTTCGCCATCGCACACGGTTCTGGGCTGTTCTTGCCAGTCCAACCCGGTTGGTCCCCTGCTTGCTTAACTCTGCCTCAGTGTCCCGCCTCCAGCTGTTGCGAGGCCAGCCTCTCTTCCTCTTCCCCTGCGGGTTCCATGTCAGGGCTTGGCGTGTGGTGCTAGATGCTGGGTTCCTGAGGGTGTGTCCAATCCAGCCCCACTTCCTCCGCAGGATCTGCTTGGCCACTGGTTCCTGCCCCGCTCGCTCCCACAGCTCTTCGTTCCGGATCTTCTCTGGACATCGGATGTTGAAGATGCGCCTCAGACAGGTGTTGAAAACTGTCTGGATCTTCTGCTGCATCGTCTTTGTTGTCCTCCACGTTTCGCATCCGTAGAGCAAAACTGAGTAGGTGGGTGGGTGTTTGGTGGTTTAACGTCCTTTTCCACCACATACAGAGCAGAACTGACTTCACGTTGGTGGGATACTCTTGCGCGGTACGAAATGTGTTAAGAACTGGGACGACAACAGAGAGCAGTACACAAGATTTCTTTAGAGTATAACCACCATTCAAATACCACCATTCATATCGTAGAGTATAACCACCATTCATATCGTAGAGTATAACCACCATTCATATCGTAGAGTATAACCACCATTCATATCGTAGAGTATAACCACCATTCATATCGTAGAGTATAACCACCATTCATATCGTAGAGTATAACCACCATTCATATCGTAGAGTATAACCACCATTCATATCGTAGAGTATAACCACCATTCATATCGTAGAGTATAACCACCATTCATATCGTAGAGTATAACCACCATTCATATCGTAGAGTATAACCACCATTCATATCGTAGAGTATAACCACCATTCATATCGTAGAGTATAACCACCATTCATATCGTAGAGTATAACCACCATTCATATCGTAGAGTATAACCACCATTCATATCGTAGAGTATAACCACCATTCATATCGTAGAGTATAACCACCATTCATATCGTAGAGTATAACCACCATTCATATCGTAGAGTATAACCACCATTCATATCGTAGAGTATAACCACCATTCATATCGTAGAGTATAACCACCATTCATATCGTAGAGTATAACCACCATTCATATCGTAGAGTATAACCACCATTCATATCGTAGAGTATAACCACCATTCATATCGTAGAGTATAACCACCATTCATATCGTAGAGTATAACCACCATTCATATCGTAGAGTATAACCACCATTCATATCGTAGAGTATAACCACCATTCATATCCACATAGAGTATAACCACCATTCATATCCACATAAAGTCGCCTTGAAAAGAACAAGTATCCATCAGACTGGAATAAAGGAGTGATTGCAAACTTGTGTTTTCGCGAGGTATTTTTCATACTTCATCCCCGGCACTTTTATAAATGGCAAAATTCAACCAAGAACATATTCTGGTATACAACAGTTTTATTGCAGTTCGTGACAGAAAAAAAGCAAAAATACGTGTCCTGCTTTTCCTAGGCAGGAGAGGCAATTCAATCCATAAATAATGAATTCATCGTAAAGTGAAAACACCATTCTTCGTCACCTTTTCCTTTATTTACATGACTTTAAACATATAAAGCTTCTCCAAGCTTTCTGCCCTCATCACCATGTGCAAAGTATACATTTATACCACCACCATGCATATTCGGTTGGGTACTCAGCCATCACCGGTTGCCCTGCTAACAGCTCCTCAATGTAAAGAATTTACCATAATCGTATAGCAAATAAAAGCGACATAAAAGGGACAGAAACCACTTAACTTTGACAAAGGACGGCACAGGCCAACGTTTCGGCTTTCGCCTTCTTCAGGACATAAACAAATGGGACATAACTTCAACAAACAAACAAAAGGTAACTCTGCGGACGTACTGACATACACGGCGCGGGAAAAAAAAAAAAAAAAAAAAAACGGTGGGCGAGAAAAGGACCAGAAAAAATAGTAAAAATATCACAACACCCATCCTTTGGTGACAAAAGACCATGGACTGTGTGTGAAAAAAAATGGGCAGAAAAGAACAAAAAAGAATAGTGAAAATTAGCAATCACAACACCCATCCTTTGGTGACACAAGACCTTAACTTGTAACCACTTCGCAGTCATTACCGTTTCCTTTTCTTCTTCATAATCGTATAACTGCCACGTACTTTGTACGTTTCGGTCTGCGGTGCCACACACATCGCTTGTTTCTTTTACTGAGGTGGAAATACTGGAATTCGGCGTTTTGATGTCGTTAGCACATAAGCAAAACGGAAAACAACAGGGGGTTGGGGGGGGGGGAGTAACATGGGAGTATAAGCTGGCCGTATAAGCTATGGGTCAAAAGTGCTTGAGGCTAAAATAATGTTTGTGTTATAAGAGAGGAAGCTTTCAGTCGTCTGAAGTAGGCACATTATGGTTTACAAACACAAACGTAAATCGTGTATGATTTACAGCTACAAAGGCGATGAACATGGAATATAAAAGTCACTAGTCCTACAGTGAACTGTAGTTTCCACCGTAAATTTCTAATGGTGACTACACACCAGCAAAACTAACAGCGGAGTATGAATATAACAGGAAAAAAATAAAAAAGATAAACTGAAGGTTTCGGATACATGTGCAAATGCGACAGAAAGAAAAGTAACTAAATCCCCGAGCCACAACAAATTCAAGGCCGTCTCGTATGACTTCAGTGTGTTGGGGGGAAGCGCTTCGCCACGGTGCATCGCCACCCAATACCTCTCTTAGTTTTCAATTTTGCTGGGCGAAGAAAGCCGGATAACCCGGAGAGAAAGCCCCGATAAGCAGCCCGGTAGACAAGAAAAAAAAAACGCTATCACATTGCACAAGTTCGACTTGGGCTCGAACCCACGCTTCCTCGCAGTGACAGCAATGACGGTCGTTCAATAGCGCAGCCGCAAAGTCCGACGCGCTACATATTAGACCACCGCTCACAATCGAGTTACGCACAAGGTAAGTCTTCGAATTTTAGTGAGCCTAAAACATTTTCCTTCCACAAGTTGAACTGTACAGACGGCGTGCGGTGAGTTTTGTCCGCCAAAATTCAGATAACTTATGTTGTGCATCATAGAATACAGATTCTCACAAAAAGATGCCCCATGAATCATTCATTAGTTTGATTTTGCTCAGGTTCCTCAGTAGTACCCTCCTTTGGTGTTTGGTTCGGCTCCGAATGTTCTTCTTGTTGTTGCTGCTGTTGCTGTTGTTGTTGGTGGTGGTGGTGCTGCTGCTGCTGTTTTGACTGCTCTTCTCTTTGTTGTTGTTGTTGTTGTTGTTTGTTCTGCTGTTGTTGTTTTTGTCGCTGCTGTCGCTGACGTTGTTGTTGTGGGGTCTCCTCCTCTGACCACTCCTTCTCCTCGAAAGGGTTGGTGCTCGGTTTTTCGGTCTGTGTGGACATCTCGTGCCGGATGACCGTGCCAGGAGCTGTTGACGTCACTTCCGCGGGACGGTCACGTGCCAGAAGCATCGTGCTGAACGATTTGACCAAGTACAGACATGCCAGCAGCAACAGACAGAACCCTGGGAGAAGACATAAGTACAAAGTTAATTTGTTTGGCTTGGTTTGAGTCAGCTTTGTACCGAGACCGGCGCTTCTCTTGGCCTCTGCAATGACCCCCAAATCGGCTAACCGAGACCTGAGCCCAGCTAAATGATACCTAAGAAGGAAAAAACAAAAATACTTGGTGACAAGGAAAGTGGACAGTTCTGAACAACTTCGTGGATAACCAGCGCGGTACGTGTACTTCACAGTGTACACAGAAGCGGTGAGTTCTGTCGCATTCACCAGAACAGTACATTTTCAACCTGTTTCAGTGAGTATTGCCTGCATGGGTTGTCTCCGTTGCTGCAAAAAGCACGCGCTTTTTTTTTTCTTTTTTTTTTGCAGAGCACAAAGTTGCCACCAAAAAATGCATGCATTATGCTGCGGTTCTGTGTATGCAGGGGGGACAACTCATGCAGGCAATAAGAATGAGCGATACCCGAATTCTGATCGAAGAAAACCAGCCAGGGTGAACCAAACCGAAAGTGAGAGCGAATTTGATTGTTATCGTTGTTAACCGACGTCGGAGATCGATGGCAGCTGGTGAACAGCTGCACAAGGCTAAAATATCTTTTGTCCCAGCGGCAAGTATCTCGTTTATGTAATGGTTGAGCCTGGACAGCCGAATGGTGGAGCGTTGGCGTTTCAATGCTCGGGTCGTAAGTTTGAATCCCGGCTCTTGTCAAATATTGTTGGCCTCTTTCTCGTTGCCCCGTCTTTGATATCACCCACGCGTGGTGGAAAAGGGCGTTAAGCTGTCAAACACACACCCACTGTCGTTTATGTAATGGGTCACAGTACCGTGACTGAACGCTACTGACGTATGACATACACTGACCAGTAATGACGTATGACGTATACTGATCATCAATGACGTGTGACGTACACTGACCTGTAATGACGTATACTGATTACCAATGATGCATGACGTATACTGATCAATAATGACGTATGACGTATACTGATTACCCATGACGTATGACGTAAGCTGTCCACTAAAGACGCACACAGTATGATCAAAGACCTTGGAATCAGATGTGTTTCCAAGATCTTTGGTATGATGACCACCAATGACGTATACTGACCACTAATGACGCCGAGGATGACGCGGATGCCCTGCAGGAAGAGTGGCACAGTAAGAACGATGTACAACACAAACTTTCGCCACTTGTCCACCCACAGAATGGCGGCCCAGCATTTGCAGCAGCACCCCTGTCGTCTGGAACACAACGGATCCTCGTACGATTATAACCAGAAGCAGCAATGAATTTGGTCTCGGCTCAAGTTGTGGCTAGAAATTGTTTGCAATCTGCAAGTTCATGAATCATGGACTCTTTGTGGAAGAAATGTTTTGCAACCTGTGAACCATCACTGAGGATTGAAATTCAAGATTCACACACACACACACACACACACACACACACACACACACACACACACACACACACACATGAAAGTCTTGTGTACTCACACCAAAAACTAGAAAGGCAAAAGCCTCCATGGCTCCCTTGTGACACAGGTCAAGGTCATTCACAAGAGTATGTTTGTAATGCTCTTATTACTATCCATTATCATGCCAAGACCTTTGGTCAAGGTCATTCAATTGAGATCTCATCAATGTCTATCATTATGCCAAGTTTGATGCCTCTAGTATTTGTAGTTCCTCCGAAAACGGTAATGTTAAAATTCACAACAGAAAGCTTTAATGACCTTGACCTTCAGTCAAGGTCATTCAGAAAGGTAGGTCTCATTGCTCTCATCATGCCTCGTTTGGTGCCTCTACTGTTTGTTGTTTTGGAGAAAATGCCAAGGTTAAAGTTTACCAAACAACGCTTGCATGACCTTGACCTTGACTAAAAGTCACTGAACACAGGTATGTCTGTAAAGGTGCTGCTAATGTCAATCATCGCACATATAGTTTGATGCTTCTGGATTCTGAGAAAATGCAAATGTAAACACCCCCCCCCCCCGACTGTTTTAATGACCTTGACCTTGAGTCAAGGTCATTTAAGGTGATATGTGTGCATAGGTCTTATCACTGTCTATCAGCATGCCAGGTTTGGCGCCTCTGCTGTTTGTTGTTTCTGAGAAAATGCCAATGTTAAGGTTTCACAAAAATAGCTTGTACGGCCTTGACCTTGACACAAGACCACTGACTACATGTATTTCTGTAAAGTTCTTATCAACGTCTATCATCACGCAAAGTTTAAAACCTCTGGTGTTTGCAGATTACGAGAAAATGCCAATGTAAAATTTTCAAACAGAGAGCTTTAGTGACCTTGACCTTGAGTCAAGGTCATTCCAAATGACATATTTTGAAAGGTCTTGTGGTTGTCTATCAGCATGCCAAGTTTGGTGCCTCTGCTGTTTATAGATTCTGAGAAAACGACAATGTTAAAGTTTTCTGGACACACACACACACACACACACACACACACACACACACACACACACACACACACACACACACGACGGAGGGTTAATGCATAGACTCCCATTGTTACACAAGGGAGCCAAAAAAAAAAAAACACAAAAAATCACATACCAGTATATAAGTCTTAAACACACCCACACAATACTGACACAGATGCCAATAAAACTGCATTCAGAGGCTTGACTGTTTGCAAGCAAAATTTTGTCGACAAGTAAAATGGTTTATCTCTACTGATACAAAGACCCATAGACCACGCGTAGCTTTTGGTAGCCAGCTACGGGGCGGGCGGGAGGGGGGGGGTGAGGGGGGAGGTGGGTCTTACTCACAGCTGTTTTACAATGATATAGATTTTGATGTCACCCTTGACTGGTGTCAACTTACACGCAGCAGGCCAGCTTGTCCAAAATCCATGTGGCTTCAAAAAAGGTCACCACAATGCCAACAGCCCTGTGTATGGAAAAAATCAGTTACGTGTACTTCAGGTTTGAGTGCATTCAAAAAAAAAGAGGGAAGATCTATAGGGATCCTTTTGTAACTTGTTATATTTGTTCTTGTTGTTTGGGGAGGATTGGGTTGTTGTGGTTGTGGTGGCGGTGGTGGTTGCTGCTGCTGACGCCGCTTTTGTTGTTTCATCTTTCGTCTTTTCCGTGATTCTCCATGAACGCCATGTTGCTATGCATTCGCTGGATGCGTGCATCTTTCATTGCAAACACAGACTGAGAAGCCATTCTAACAACACTTGCAATCAGACACTTTTACGTTCGCTTTATATGGTGGCACCTGTTCACACTTCAGCCGTGTGTCACATAAACAACGAAACAACATTTTACAACAGCATGTACGGCCTGCAACTATGGCAACGCTATTTATGACCCGGTTTCTTTGCATCTCGCAGCTCAACACACAGATCTGCCTATTACGCATACATTATATGCAGCCAATTTATTGGTGCGGGTACGTGTGTGCTGATCTGAAAGCTAATATACATGTACGTATCACTGTGTAAGTATGGTTATGGATCAGACAGAACCCATCAGACACAAACACAGACTCACACGTCGACGAATCTGAAAGGTGTGGCGGGGAGGGGGAGGGGGGAGGGGGGGAGGGGTCTATTCCATCTAACACTCTGTGAAACAAACGTGCCCGTGGGCACGCAGGCACGCTATTAGCGATAATTCGTGTGTTTTGGTGCTGGGGGCGGTGGACGTGGGGTGTGTGTGTGTGTGTGTGTGTGTGTGTGTGTGTGTGTGTGTGTGTGTGTGTGTGTGTGTGTGTGTGTGTGTGTGTGTGTGTGTGTGTGTGTGTGTGTGTGTGTGATGTGAGGTGAGGTGAAATGGAAACCGGCTGTAATTTTGTTCAGTGTTGTTGTTTAAATTCTTAACATTTTCGTAGTTCACACTGTGAAAATATTTTGGATGAAAATGTTGATGGGTTTACTTCAATTACTAGGCGCAGCAAAGTACTTCACAGTAATAATAATAATATGCATGATAATGACGTGTACAAAAAAAAAATGGAAATTCCACTTACAGCAGGTAGTATGGTGCATACTGTGGCGCGTCTTTATATTTGCCTTGCAGTAAGGTCACTGTGGCCGCCCAGATCACTGTAGGAAAAACAACATGACGAAAACAATCGATCGTTTTGTCGTTTCAGGTCGAATCCTACATTACAGCCATAGAAAAGCGGTTGTGTTAACACCTGCTGTCGACCATTGTACGAACACAGATACAGCTGATAGTTCTATGCCCAGTTCACGTACTCGTGCCTGTGTCCGTCTTTGTTAGAGCCGAGGATAAAGCGAAAACAATTGCAAATACATTTCTTTATTCAGTTTATTGACTCCGCAAAGCAGTCTTGCAGCGAATGTCTACACAAAGTTGGTCATTACGCTTAACAACACTGTAATTTACTTTCGATGCGATGCGCCACCTCGGATTGCACAGCTGAACTGGCCGGCTCACAGTCTTGATCGATAAGTGTTCTAAAGCAAATAGTGTTTAATGCAAATCATTTTGCGGGAGTCTCTGGAAGCCTCGGAGATTCGGTCAAGCTTCTCGAGAACTCAGTAATTCTCAGATGATGGGCAGTGTTGTAAAAGTGCCTCGCATGTGGACATCGTTTCACATGCGTGTGTAATGTGATACCACTCTCCTGTTTATTTGATGGTTTCTCTATGTTATAATAATAATAATAATAATACATAGGGTTTTTTTTATAGAGCGCTGCTCTCCAAGTGCCAAGGACTCGGTGTGCTTAAAGCGCGCGCGCGCGCGCGCGCACACACACACACACACACACACACACACACACACACACACACACAGACTATTTGCACCCACTCTAACCTCCAATTTTGGCAGGTGCAGCGACATCGAACTACTCTTAGTGCACATAGACTCAACAGTAGTTAACTATCAAAATCTTGACGTCAGAAGAGAATTGTCTTCAGATGGGATTTAAACAAGGGCAGTGAGGGCTGAAGGCGGAATTCGACTGGGAAAGAGTTCCAGACAGCCGGGGCCAAGAAGCTGAAAGAGCGCTCTCCAGCAGTTTTCGTGTTTTATGTTTATTGTTTTCCTTTCCATTGCCAAAAGTGGGTCCAGCAATGAAAGGGTTCGGCTTTTGACTTAATGATTTCTCTACTGGTCTACACAGTTTGCATACACACTAAAAGGGTCTCTGGTCTTTTTGGAAGAGCGTCAAATCAAACACTCCTATTCCCGTAGTCGTACCTGCTAGAGTTACAAGTCCCCAGAGCCGGGGCACAAGTCCCACGTGCCTCAGGAAACAGCTCTGCTCCCGTTCCTGCGGGTGTTTGTTCAGGGGCTGCTTCTCGCCGTCTGCCATATCCCAGGTTGTACTCACCTAGTCTGTAAAGAGAACGTTGCCATGTCGTGTGCCTGTCAAACGAAAATTGCAATGTCATAAGCGATGTTCAGATGGTAGACAGTCGAACTTGAAGTTTGTGTTAAGTTAACATGGGATAATCAGACACTGCGTGGTATCGTGGTTGGTTGGGTGTTTTCGGGTTTCACGTCTTCTTCCACCACATGCGTGTATGATATCAATCAAGGACAGGGCAATGAGAAAACGCCAGCGCATTTTTCCCCCAGGATTTGAACTCACAACCCCCATATGAGTGGTTTATGCATGCGCAGGACTCTATATAACCAGGATAGTGGTGCTGAGGTAGTCAGTCGCTGTCGTACATGTACAGTGCGGGCGAGAAAGCGACTTACCCAGTTGTAAGCGACACATTTACGCTACGCGCACTTCAAAATTTCGTACGAGCCGTGACAGTACCGGCTGACAGTCACATCAAGACCGGGTTTGCGGAGTAGTTGCGGGAGTTGCAATTGGTTCAGGAGCTCTTACACAGTCACATAGTCTACTCTGTTGCCATTACCGTGCGCCAGTAGCCATCTTTAATAAGGCAACGTATGTTTTGTGGCCATGCATACAATGTTGATTTTGATTTAACAACTCCCCGGCGCCGGGTCCGGGATTCAGTGATAAACAGCGGGCCAGGAGGGTGAGTGGGTGGGTGTTTGGGAGTTTAACGTCCTTTTCCACCACGTATGGATGATACCAAAGACGGGGCAACGAGAAAAGACTGACCAGCACCAATATTTGCCCCCAGCCGAGATTCGAACTCACTGACGACCCGAGCATTGAAAGTCCAACGCTCTACCGTTCGGCTATTCCGGCTCCGAGTTCCCCAGCCGGCGAGGAGACTGAAAGGGCTGTAGCTAATTCTATCATTGTCGCCTGCATAATTTGGCAATGGCGGTAACTCACTACACCACCCACTATTAACATCACCATCACCAACGACAGCAACTGAAGAAAGTCACACGTTGTTGGCTGGCAGTTTCATCCGGTTGAGACCAGTTATTGCAGAAATACAAACACTTGCTTGTGTGAACCTCTTTATCAGTCAGTAACATGTGGCGTGGTCCCAGCGGCAAGATGTCACAGTCTGCGGCTTTTGTTTCAACGGCTGTGCTCATGTATAATTCTGTTGCTTCACTACACGTGCCATCCTCATACATATAAACTAGTGTCCAAAAGAAACGATACCAAGGGTTGGCAAGGACATACAATAAAAGCAGAACAATAAAGAAATGTCAGAGTGGTATATTTCATTAGCAAATGTTTCCGGTATTCCCGAGCGCAGACGCTGTATTTGGGACGTGGGATACGCAAACCTATGTTTTTAGGCCTCGGGGATCACTTTGCATAAAAACATTCTGACAACAGTTTGGTATCGTTTCTTTTGGACACTAGTTTATATAAGGCCTAGGCACTAGGCCGATTTTGCAAAGAGTAGAGAGGACGCGGGGCATTTATTAGTGTTAATAGTCCATTTTGTCGTCGTTTTTCACCGCGTCGGAAAGACATGACGGGGGAACTAGGGGAAAAGTCAAAAGTCAGCACACATTTCGGACTCAGTCGAGGTCACGGTTGGGTTGGTGGTTGGTGGGTGGGTGTTTAACGTCCTTTTCCACCACGTGCGGGTGGTATCAAAGATGGGACAACGATGAAAAAGCCAGCACACGATACAAGCACTGATTTAGTCAGCTATAGTGCGAGCGTGCATTCTACCCTGTTTATGGTCAGCACAACTGGCGGCCTGAAGTTAACTGCGCATATCGACATCCCACGGTGTCCATGAATCAGTGTCACTGACGGAGCAGACCGCATCTTTTGTCGTCACTTGAAAAATGAACCCTGATGTTCAGCATCAAGTCCAGCAAAGTGTTGGTCATGAGCAAAAGGGCTCCTTTAGTAAAAGATATCAATAACATTTATTGTATACCACAAATGCAGATTGCACAGTGAAACTGAATAACTGATAAAACCACTTACCAAGCATTTTGTCCTCCAGCGGCGTCGCACTAGTTACTGCGACCGAACACAGTCAATTAACACGGTGTGGTGACATTCAACAGTTTGGCCCGCATGCACTCCCT
Organism: Batillaria attramentaria; assembly: GCA_018292915.2. Lineage (NCBI taxonomy): Eukaryota > Metazoa > Mollusca > Gastropoda > Batillariidae > Batillaria > Batillaria attramentaria. Next base: position 731,319 of record JACVVK020000024.1, read on the forward strand.
ATTGATCAAATTGTTCCCGGCTACACAAAGCCAGCCGTGGGCCGTTGAGTCTGGCCAATAATAATACAGGCGCGCACGTCGCACGCAGTCCACAGTCGGGAAAGTATTGCGCAGACAGATTAGGCCGTGAGCCAAGGCCGTCTAAAACGCACTCCATAGCCCCTCAGTTAAGCATTTTTTTCATATAATGAAAAATAATACAAGGCTAGTGTATGGCAAAATCAGTGTTGTTTCCGTGTCGGTCGCGTCGGGTTAATGAATACCGACCTAATGAACATTGACCAATTAGCGAAATTTTCAACCAATCAGCGTCTTAAAAAAAAATTGCTGCGGCAGGGACGTCCCTGACCGCGGCAATTTTAACCAATCATCGGGCTCAAATAGAAGTGGCTGCGACACGAAAACGAAACGAAACGAAAACACGGCTGACGCGTGTTTGGCTCAAGCGTCTTCGGAAGGAATTCGTACCAGATTGCAGTGTTCAGTTCACTTTGCAGGGAGTAAAGACACCACAGTTAAGTCCTTCACAGATCAAACATTTGCAAATACCCTTCGGTATGCGCAGCAATGGGGTTTGTTTGACTGTGCGAGCTCCCAAATCGCGCGGACTTTTCTTGATTCAAGTCATTCCTGTCAGCGGGAAGCAGAGTTACAGCGTCTGGGATACCATCGATCCTGTTACCAACGATTCATAAGAAGAGACAGGTAAGTGGATGCTTCTTCGCCCGTAGTGCAGTCTTGATATTTCTGCCCTACTGACCCCAGCCGGTGGATTTTAAATTGATCTATACTGAGTATAGATTTGACGATGATGCGATGCCAGTACTTGCAGTGTTTTCGGGTTGAGTGGGGGGGGGGGGGGAGAGTTTTGTGTGTGTGTTTGGAGGGGGGGGGGGGGGGAGATGAGAGGTCAGTCGGTAGACTCACAGGCGGGGAAAGAGTGCACAGGAACCTACATTAAACTAGAAAATGTGTGTGTGTGTGAGACAGAGAGAGAGAGAGAGACTGAGTGCTTCACTCTCATAAAGTTTAATAGTGTTGGTGCACAGCAGTTTGTGAGGTATCAACTGTGACTTGAAATTTTATATTTTGCCCTATGTACATGTACTTCACACCAATAACTATTGCTGATGCATCTAATCACACTATTTGTCATTTGATGTTTGTTACATAGTGTGTTCACTTTTCAGTTCTGTGTCTGTGGACAGGCTTGAATTACTTCAGCGTCAAGCAGAGAAGAGAAATGCAAGTGCGCCTGCTGACAGTGCATATGGAGGTCTGATCCAGCCACCACCACCACCTCCAGCAAAGCAACTTAGAAGCTCTGTCTAGCCCCCTGCAAACAAGCCTTCCTGTAGCAAACTCAGTGGTTTAACAATAACATTAACAAACTGTGACCGTAAAGGAGTGGATTAGTTTTATTTGAACAACAGTCTTTGGACCAAATAGTAAACAAATTGACTGGCTTGGTTTTTTATTCATGGACTGATTTTTGGATTTTCCTGCTGGATGGTCATCGTCTGTGAAGCATGGACTGCTGGTGTTGTTTACTGCAGAAACTGTTCTTGCAAACTCTGTTTTATGACAAACTGTGACTGTAAAGGAATGGCTTTGAACAACAATCTATATGTTCAAGTTCATGTTCAAATTACTTTATTTATCCCTCATGGGGCAATTAAATGTTCGGACATAAGGGACTAATTGATTGGCTTGGTGTTTTCCTGCAAGTGTTGTTGAAATGGCCTCTTTTGCTGAGTAAGCAGAGCTTGTACTTAGAGTGGAACGTAGGCCCCCAGGAACCTCTCCTGGCCACCACCAAGAGGTGGAAGCTTACCTGTTTCGGGCACATCACTCGACATGACAGCCTATGCTAGACCGTCATGCAAAATGTGTTGCTACACGCCACTTACTACACCACTACACCCCACTTGCTACACCACTACACCCCACTTGCTACACCACTACACCCCACTTGCTACACTGCTACACCCCACTCAAGTTGCTACACCACTACACTACACACCAATACTCTGCTACACCCCACTTGCTACACCACTACACCGGCACCACTTACTACACTGCTACACCCCACTTGCTACACCACTACACCGGCACCACTTACTACACTGCTACACCCCACTTGCTACACCACTACACCCCACTTGCTACACCACTACACCCCACTTGCTACACCGATACTCTGTTAACCCACTTGCTACACAATAAATGAATAATCTGCTACACAGCACTGACTTGCTACCCCAGTACGCTGCTACATTCCCTAATTTAATACACTGCTACATTCCCTAAATACACTGCTACCGTGTGACTTTGCCATACATCACTTACAACAATTTTGAAACTCTGTGTGTGTGTGTGTGTGGAGAGAGAGAGAGTATCATGTCTAGACATTCCGTCAATCCGCAAAGCAAGCGAAGAAATAAAAAATGAGTGAATTTTATGTAACAAACGCCCCCCCCCCCCCCAACAAAAACACAAATATTTCACATGACATGCAATTGAAAGTACATGTACTTTCTGGGTAACCTAAAAATGAAATACTGATATTGACACTTCAAAACTGACATACTGGAGGTTTTTTTTAACCCACATTATACAACAGAAATCATGGAATAACAAAACGGGAATCAAATGTCATTTTTGTTGTACAGTCAAACGGTCATCCTAGGGACTGAGTCAAACTGGCCGTCTTAGACAGGTGACCGGCTTTTACAGGGTGCAATGTTCCGGCAGAAAACGTGCCTAACCTTTCAAACTGACATCCTACATGTGATCAGACAGGTCTAGCAAGTATACATGACACATGTTCCTGCTTTTAAATAGCGCAGAATTGCCGTGATTCTGTTACTAGGAATCAGTGTGTTTGACTTGTACCTATTAACAAATTCTTGTAAGTGTTGTATGGCAAAGCCACACAATAACAATGTCTTTACTACAATACTAGGGTGTAGCAGAGTAGTGGTGTAGCAAGTGGGGTGTAGCAGTGTAGTAAGTGGGGTGTAGTGGTGTAGTAAGTGGGGTGTAGTGGTGTAGCAAGTGGGGTGTAGCAGTGTAGTAATTGGATTGTGGTGCTGTAGTAAGTGGGGTGTAGTGGTGTTGCGAGTGGGGTGTTGCAGTGTAGCAAGTGGGGTGTAGTGGTGTAGCAAGTGGGGTGTAGCAGTGTAGTAAGTGGGGTGTAGCAAGTGGGGTGTAGCAGTGTAGTAAGTGGGGTGTAGCAGTGTAGCAACTGGGGTGTAGTAAGTGGGGTGTAGTGGTGGAGCAAGTGGGGTGCAGTGGTGTAGTAAGTGGGGTGTAGCAACACATTTTTATATATGCCCCCACCCCCACCCCACCCCTGATGATGCAACAGTCAAGGGATTGATTGACTGCACACATAACGTGACCTTGCAAGGATGTTGTGGTTGTTGTTGAATCTAAAATACTAACATAATTTTTTGTATGTTAATTAGGTTCAATTTAACCCCTTGTGTACTGATCTTGTCAATTCCCATATACAGTGCAGAATTTATGCAACAATTCAAATGTCTATTAAGATTTGATTCTGTCCTTCCATTGTGCAAGAGCTTACAGTACACATAAACAAAAACAAAACATGATTCATGACTTTTGGTCACGGTTAATAAAGGGTTAATTTGAACAAACTCTGCTTTCTTTACTACTAATCATATAATTTAGTGCAGCATAATTTGTGATTTGTTGTTTATTGCGTTTTCACTTTGAATACCGGTTAATGCCCTTTAAAAAAAAACTGTACAGAAATTTGCTCTTTAAAAGTGCTGCATCAGCAAAAAAATGGCTATTTCTGCGCAAACACTTATCTTTTTTGAACACATATTACAACTGAAATGCATGTGCAAAATATCTGTTCAGTTTTTGACTCAGGGAATAATAAAAAAAATCTTTCTCATTGCTCATTTACCATCCGAGCTAAATCACATTTTTGTAATTTTTCGTTAACTTTAGACCCAAATACCAAGTTAATCCTACCATAAATACACTGTAACAAAGTTGATTTTGAATCCATATACAAAACTCTACTTAAAACACCAAAAAATTGTTTGCTTAAACGTAGGGCTATGGAATGCAAAACTAAGCTGTTTAGATGCGTTCGTCCTGCCGCCTAGATACACACATGACGTACACAAAACACAATCATGTAGACAGATCTATTCCCGGGCCGGGGAACGTTCGTAGCAGCTGCGACTGGGTGACGGGACTAGGCCGAATGGCAACAGGTGGACGGCTATGGCTGTGCTGACACCGGTATACAACATGATGTAGATGCCGCTATGTTGCTGGCTCATTATTTATGTTCCGGCACACGGTGTACTGATGTTGTTTCTCTTAATTACTGTGTATAACTGATTAGTTTTGAATATCTATGCAAAGTCTGTTGCTTTACGTTGTTGTTGTTGTCAAGTTGTTATTTGCGGCCGGTTTGTTGTTTTGTTTTGTTTTCAGTGTTGTCAATCGTCGCTTGTCAGTTTGTCCTTTTTCAGTTTGGTTCAATTGTTTGTTTGTCTTCTGTTTGTTTGTTTTGTTGTTATTGTGTTTTGGGGTGTTTTTTGTTTTAGTTTGTTTTGTTTGTGTTTTTTTTTTTTTTTTTTTTGTTGGTTGGGTTATTGGTTTTGTTTGTTTTTCTTGTTTTGTTTTGTTTGTTGGTTTTGTTGTTGTTTTGTTTTGATGTTGTTTTGTTGTTTGTTTGTTGTTGTTGTTGTTGTTTGGAGGGGGGGGGGTCAGTACTGGCGGGTCAGTTTTCGTTTCAATTGTTTACGTCAAAGATCTACGGTCTTTGTTTACGTTTTGTTATCAGTCGCCGACTCGCTGACTGAGCCGGTTTTGGTTTTGGTCAGTTTCTGCCGTTGCTGTTTTCGAGAGAAGGGGCCGGGGGGGGGGGTGGCACTTTTGTTGTTGTTAGTGTTTTCGTTTCTTTGTTTACTTATCATGATTTTCCCAAATGACAGATTTTAAACAGCATACATGTGTGCATGGGTGTGGACGCCAGAGACAGGCAAATTGAGGCAATCCCTTTTATTGGTCAAAGGGAATTAATAAGAATTTTTTGTCGTAAGAATATCGTCCCTTGTACGCATGCGCAGCAATCCTCAATTCTGAATTTCCTGTGTCATGGTGAGCCATTCTTCTCTTTGGGTTTTTGCTTAAGTTTTGTTTTTCTCCTTATAATTAATTGAATTATTAACTGTGCTCGTGATAGCTGGGCTTGAACGTAAACGTTTTGCCCCATCATTCCTTTATCTAAAGGTATGGATTTCTCTTACAGCCGTTGTCAATGATGCCAGTAGCAGCGGTCGGCACCAAAAACGCTTATTCACTGTAGATTGTGTGCCGTTCGGTGACAGTACGTTCTTCACTTTTGATCATCGCATTTTCTGGTCTGGATTTTAAAACAGCTGCCTTACACACGTACAAACTGTAAGGGTCGCTCGTTTAGTGTCCACACCATTCTGTAGTTTTGCACAGTTCCACTATCACTGTATCAGATGCTCCATCCTTCTCACACTGACCGGCAGCCCTTTGTCAAACTCGTGACAGCCGATCTCAGAATGTGTTCTGCACTTGAAATTGAATTTATCGGTCTTTTGCAAGTGTCTCGATATTGAAATTGATTTGAGCAAGACAGCTGCATGTGCATGTGTATGTATTGTAATTGAGTGTTTCTTTGATTTTGCAGGGTCAGAAACAGTCGGGAGGTTCAGGGGGAGCAGGGGGTGACAAGTCTGACGACAAGGTGAGTGTTTCAAGTTCAACCAAAACAATTTCCAAAATAAGAAATACCCAAACTGCAATGGTAGATTTTTAAAATCCTTGTTCCTGTCAACAAGGGGTCAAAACATTTGTGTTTGGGAGTTATTTTATTATTTATATCGGGATCAGTACCGTTTGCTTCATAAGTTTGCTTCATAAATTTATGTTTTTACGTTCCAACTGTCATGGACTGAATCTTATTTTGTAGGACAAGAAACGAAAGTATGAGCCGCCAATCCCAACAAGAGTTGGCAGAAAGAAGAAGAAGACAAAGGGACCAGATGCTGCAACCAAACTCCCACTGGGTAAAACTTTCATCTGATACTAGTGATAGCACAGGCACTTCATTTGATTATTTTAGGGAGCTGGATAGTGTATGAGAAATGGACTCGGAGAGAAAATTATCACACATGCCATGAGTCTGGAGTGCAATTTTTACTACAATTTGCAGTTCACTAGTTGTAGTTTCTGTCTGCAGATGAGAGCAACAGTGAAGCGGCTAATATTCATCATGTCGCGTTAACTTCATAGAAATAGAAATGTGTGTTTTATAGCTGTAAGTGTAGCAGTTTTCTTCATTTTGCATCACTACACAGTACACTGTGTACTACACAGTGTAGTTGTTGGACCTCCAAGTTTAAAAAGCTTTGCAGAACTTTGCAAGTTTTCCCGAGGCTATCACCTGTTAAATTTTCTCAGTAACTATTTTAACTTGGTGTGAGACTTGGAAAACTAATTCGTCTGAAAGTGCAACACACACTGAGTCTGCTTTGTGGTCTGCATATTATCAGTGACCCCACACAACAAGATGTCGTCTCAAGTTGCTCAAGCTAGAACGAATAAAGGACTACTTGCTGATGGAGGAAGAGTTCATCAAAAATCAGGAACGTCTGAAGCCACAAGAAGAGAAACATGAGGTAAATCATTAAGTACAAACGCTTCTCCTGAAGCTTTGGTTTCCAGGAAAGTTCTTTCTTTATTTTCAGAATAAAGATATTTGTAGAAAATACAAGTTTATGGTCTAGGTTTTTGCACAGCCTGTTTAGACTAGAGCGACAGGGTTGACAAACTGTTGTGTTGACAAGGGGTAGTTACTTAAATAGTATTAACTTCAGCAGTGCAAACAGTACAGGGGAGGTAGATATTTCTACACTGTGTTCCTCACTGATATCAGGGCTCCCTAAAAGCTACAGACCTAAAGGGTCCACTGACCCGCAGTTCAAAATTTTAGGGGGTCTTTGTACCTACACTTTCAATTTTTAAAGGGTCAGAATCATTTGTCAAGTTTTTTTAGTGCATGGAATAATATAAATTCAGCAAATACTGCTGAACACATAAGGTGTGTGTGTGTGTCAGTGTGTGTGTGCAAAACTGAATTTTATCAACTTCAAATCATATAATTAAATGAAGTGGGTACAATTCAGTTTTGTACACAAGTTTTGCTGCTCTGTGCCGACTCTGTCTGATGCGACGTCTGAATCGTAGCTATGCGATGCCGAAGTGCACCCGCTGCCGGGCGAGGGCTCGAGCCCCTCCACAACTTTTCCACTGACGAAAAAGTCCATAGTCTTTTGAACTTTCACTTTTTTTGGTGGCATGATTTGTCGCAGAGAAAGTGAATCCGATCGGCAACAAGAGCACTGACTCTAAAATCTTTCGTCCATGGTTTCGACATCGCTCGTACGCCGGATGTTTCAGTGCGCAATCACGCCGGATGTTTCAGTGCGGAATCCCGCCGGCTGGGGCCAAATATTTGTGCTGGCCTTTTTTCTCGTTGCCCCGTCTTTGATATCACCCTTATGTGGTGGAAAAGGACGTTAAACTCCCAAACACCCACCCACCCTTCAGTGCGCAGAGGGAAAAGATGGGGCACGTTCACTACGCGCGAGTGGCTGTAGAAGCTGCCGATCTGCAACAGTAGACAGTTAACGCCTGCGAGCGTTAAACAGAGCCAAAAACAGAACCGAACTGGACGCGGCCAAGGCAAGGGAGAACACTCATTCGATCACAACAAGCCTATAGGCGTACGCACGGTAGTGCAGAGGTAGTGCGTCAAGTTAAGCACAGGTCGCGTTCATAATGCTTCAACGTACCCCCTCGATTTTTTTTTTTAGGACGTAAATTTTCACTTCAGTGCGTAAATTACGCACAGACGCACAGTTTGGGGAGCCCTGGATATATTTTATCAGTAAATGGGTCACTGCAAAAACAAGAGTGACTAACTTACAAGAATTTTGTACACATTTCTTGAGTGATATTTTGGGAAAAGCATATATACTGATGAGGTTTGTATTTGTCCAGGAGGAACGCAGTAAAGTCGATGAACTTCGTGGGACTCCCATGTCCGTGGGTAACCTGGAGGAGATCATTGATGACAACCATGCCATTGTCTCAACATCAGTGGGCAGTGAGCACTACGTATCCATCCTGTCCTTTGTGGATAAAGACCAGCTCGAGCCAGGCTGCTCTGTGCTTCTTAACCATAAGGTAGTTATTTACGTGTCCATTTAGATCATATGCCCTTTGTGAAAGCTACCACTTTCATTTTTACTGGAAGTGGAAGAACTTGAGTCACCAGTAACCTGTTAATGTTATCTTATTGATATTACATGTATCCATTCTCTAGTTAAAATGTTGCCTTAAACAGTTGAAGCAACCTTTACTTTAAACAGACATGTCATGCTTCACATTCATGCAAGTATTCTTACTTGGCAACTTTCTTCCATAAATGTGCGGTCTTAGTTTTAGTACAAGTTTGTTGAATTTGGTGCGCTTCCCTGGCTCTTGGCGCTTCTCATCTTCTGTGACATCATTATCAATCTTGAAATCAAGGTTTTTAAGTTGTGTATGTATACGTGTGTATTAGCATTGTACTTGTACATGTAGACCTGCAAAATATTACCTTGGCATACATATATATATTGATATTGTTGCATTTTGCAGGTACATGCTGTGGTGGGTGTGCTGTCTGATGACACAGATCCCATGGTCACAGTCATGAAGCTGGAGAAAGCGCCGCAGGAAACCTACGCCGACATTGGCGGCCTTGATAACCAGATACAGGAAATCAAGGTACTGTAACAAGTGTCTGCCTTTGTGGAAAATAACATCGTACAGTGTGTGTGGCTGATATGCAGTTTTTCAGCAGCTGAGATCAGTTTGAGCGCTATTGTGACTTTTCAAGTTCAACCCCCTACAGCTCTGATCAGTTACCACTTGTTGCGCCAAATTCCAACGTTTTGGTGCATTTGGCATCAGTGCGTTTGCTTCCTTTGAGCAATGTATATATATACAAATTCTGATAATGGTTTCTTGCTGTTTCAGGAGTCTGTAGAACTGCCGTTGACTCACCCAGAGTATTATGAGGAGATGGGAATCAAGCCACCAAAAGGCGTCATATTGTATGGCCCACCTGGCACAGGTTAGTGGGAGCATTATGCATTGTACATTTCCAAGCCCTTTTAAAGAACTATTTTGTTGGTTGGTTTTTGTTTGGGGGTTTGTTTTGAGTTTTTTTGCTGGGGGGGGGGGGGGGGGGGGGGGAAGGGGGGGCTTTTTCTTGTCAGTGAAATATGTCATGAAGTGATGGACTATGGATTCTTTTATGGACTTGTGTCTTTCTTTGGTTTAAACATATTTATTTTGTTGCACTGGAGAAAGTACGGAAAAACAGTTTCTTTGGATGCTGAACCTGTTGTAGAATTTTCTGCAGTTGATAATGGCTTTTGGTTTCTTGCAGGTAAAACACTGCTGGCAAAGGCTGTTGCAAACCAAACCTCTGCTACATTCCTGCGTGTGGTGGGATCTGAACTCATCCAGAAATACCTGGTTTGTAATTGTTTCTTTTTTTAGCTGTACTTTCAGTTTCATCTAGTTTATCAGTGTATGTGTGTTTGGTTTTGGGGGGGTTTTGACGGGGGGGGGGGGGGGGGGGGGGGGGGGGGGGGGGGGGTGGGGGGGGGGGGGGGGGGGGGGGGGTGTTGTTTTCGTAAGTGTGTGTGTGTGTTTTAGTTTCACTTATTGCCTTTAGTTTTATTTTTCATTTCAGCAGATGTAAATGAATTCTCTTCACTTTGACTTTGTGTTTTTAGGGTGATGGTCCAAAACTGGTACGAGAGCTGTTTCGTGTTGCCGAGGAACATGCACCTTCTATTGTCTTCATCGATGAGATAGATGCTGTTGGCACAAAACGGTATGATCAGACCTCCAGCTGAAATTTTGGACATGTATAGAATATGTTACAGTGGGTGGAAAATACCTATTGCTGTAATTGTGCCTCAGGTGTGTGGGTTGCAAGCTGACTTTTTTCAAAAATTGTAGCACGTGGGCTTGTTTTACAAATAAAATGCGCGTCATCCCTTTCTAAAAAAAATTTAAAACTTCATATACAGGCAAAAGACCATTGTAGTCCAGTGGTTGTATGTTGTAGCACGTGGGCTTGTTTTACAAATAAAATGCGCGTCTTCCCTTTCTTAAAAAAAATTTAAAAATTTAAAACTTCATATACAGGCAAAAGACCATTGTAGTCCAGTGGTTCTTGCTGCAGGAAGGTCTCTTATAACTAGTTCTGCAGTTCATTAAAGATGTTGATGTATATGACTTATTTGAGCTTTGATCCTACTTGCTTTGGCTATTATCGTGCAGGTATGAGTCCAACAGTGGGGGGTGAGCGTGAAATCCAGCGAACCATGTTGGAGCTGCTGAACCAGTTGGACGGCTTTGATTCTAGAGGTGACGTGAAGGTCAGTACAGATTTTTTTTGTAATATCTAGAACAGCATGTGAAGCACCGACACCATAATTGTGTTCAAAATAGTCTTGAATAATATTTTCATTCGTGTTCCTCCAGTCTGAAGCTTCTAATGTTTTTGATAATGTTCTTGTCAGTAGTTCTTTCATTTGGTGCAGAGTGTGTGACAGTCACGACATTTGTACTAGGAACTGCTCACCTCCGTATAGAAAGCAAATGAGCTGGGCTGAAAAAAAATAGTAGTTTATTGCTTTCATGCCTACTTTCTGCCCCTTGTCCATCCAAAATTTTATTATTAGGAGCCAACCAAAGTCTCCCTGTAATTTCACTGGAAGCAAGAGTAAAATATATTTATTGAAAAATGTTGCACCTCAGTTTATGCTGTGTAATTTTATACTTGAAGGTGATCATGGCCACCAACCGTATCGAGACACTTGACCCAGCACTCATCCGACCCGGGCGAATTGACCGCAAGATCGAGTTCCCCTTGCCAGACGAGAAAACCAAACGTCGCATCTTCACCATCCACACCTCGCGCATGACACTGGCTGATAACGTGAACATCGATGACTATGTGATGTCCAAGGACGATCTCTCTGGTGCAGACATCAAGGTGGGTTTTACAGTCCTCCACAGATCTGTAAAAGAAACCAGGTTTACTTAATTAGCTCCTTTGGTCACTTTGCTCATTTGAGACTGGAATGCAGGCGAATGTGTTTATGTGTGTGGTGTTTATGCAGATTGTAGCTCTTTCATTCCTTACAGTAATCATGTACGTCTATTGATTGAGCAAGATAATTCCAAATGAGCATGTACTACTGTGCTTGTGGTTGACATAACAGTATTTCCGAGGCTTTTTGGTGCAGCTCGGTTTCAGAATTTCTTTTAGAAATCAAAGATTGATGCCATCTTTTGCTTTGGAAAGCATATTACATAATTATTCATCCAACTATGTTTTCCTTTTTCCAGGCCATTTGCACAGAGGCAGGTCTGCTTGCACTGCGAGAACGCCGAATGAAAGTTCGCAATGAAGATTTTGCCAAGGCAAAGGAAAACGTTCTGTATCGAAAGAACGAGGGAACACCAGAGGGGCTTTACCTTTGAGCAGTGATCATTGTATTGTACATGGTTTTCATCTCAGAAAAGTACAGATAAATGTGTTTTGTTAATGACAGTGCTTCAAAAGACTTTGTGTTACATGTACAATGAGTGGATGCGTGCAGACGTGAACAATGTGAAGGCTGGAGGTTTTAATACCTTACCCAGTTACTGTAACAGAATGTTTGTTGAACATTTCGAAAATGATGAAAGTGTGTACTTTTTTCTTTGTCTTTGTGAAATAAAAATTAAATGTAATTATTCCAGAGATTTTTTTCAGTTCTTTTTTGGGCTGCAGTGTGCGTGGTTTTCCATGGTGCTTTGTGTTTATTTGTTGAGTTGTTCTGAGAACTCTCTCTCTCTTCTCTCTGTGTGTGTATGTATGAGCATTCATATACCATAAACACCACATACATACAGGATGCATTCATCTTGCCATACGGCTCACGAAACGGCAACAAAACAATTGCACAATTGTTCCCTGAACCATTTTCCAGCATGAAAGAACCACTGTCTCACTGAGGAACAAAGACATACTGACTTCGCCACAACCACATTTACCATCTAAACAATTCTCTTGGCTTCGTGATCGGAAATGTTCCAGAGCTACTCTCGTAATGAGCCCAAAGAAATACAAATTTGTATCTCTGATTATAAGTGGGTGAATCCTGTGACGGTGAAAATGAACAGGTATGCCAATGCGCCACCAGGGCTGGTGACTACAATTTCAACAAGGACGATAAGTAAGGCTGCCTTGCGAAAGTCTGTGCCTAATCGGGTTCTCCCCCCCCCCCCCCAAAAAAAATGTAACCGTGACAACGACGTTGATGGGTGCAAAAAAATTCAGGATCGGCTGTTTAAAACAAAAACAAAAAATCCATGTCGAACACGGCGTTCTCAATCGTCTGCTAGAAAGGCTAAGTTATGCCCCTTCCTCTCAGGTGATACTTTGGATTGTTCATCCCCTGTGTTTATTTCGAGAATAGTTCATTTATCTTTGTGTGCATTTTTCTGTTGATACATGTTTCATGTATTTTATGTATAATAGATTTAATGCCTCGTGTGTGTGCAGTTTGTTTCCATTCCTTGTGGGATTCCATTTGAAAGAGAGAGATATTTTCGTCGCATGAGGGTGCTTTTTTCACACATACACCGGCAAATAAACACAACCCACTTCCGCTATGTAGTCGGCCCAAATGATTTTCTTGCGGATACCTGAAAGACTCTGCCAACTATTTACATGAAAATACAACAGTAACAGTGACACCGGAACGCTTCATTATGTCAGCTGAAGAACTAGATCAGGTATTGTATCCGTTGTTTGATACAGATGACTTGGTTTGATTGAGATGACAGGCAATGGAAACTGGAACTTATTCTGTCTATGCAATCATTGCATCGTTTGGTTCTAAATCTTATGTACATGTATGCAAAATTTTGATTAATTTCCACTCTTGCTTTCTGTCGTAAATTTGCCAGCAAACAAGGCTTTCTTTGCTACGCAACTACATGTATAGGGCCTTCCTTATAAGCGAGACAGTGTTCTGTGCTAAGCACATTGATTCCCCATTCCACTCCCCCCCCCCCCCCCCCAGCAATATACAGTATCATGTTTGAACTAATCACTGTGGTTTGATTAATCAGTTGCACATGTTTTGATTACCATTTGCACATAAATAGTGATAGCAGTATAATGATAATGGGTATTGATGTAGGCACGTCACAACCGGAACCTCAGTTTCACACTGTTGGCAGGACATACAATTCCCACTATAGTACTCTTTTTTTTCTTTTTTTTTCTTTTTTACTTTTCCCAAAATTACTGTTTCCAATTTTCAGGAACCTTTTAGTGTGCATGAGTTTGTGGAGCGGCTGGCATGGAAGACCATGGGTGCTCGTGCCAGGGGGAAAACAGAGGACTTCGATCCCATGCTCCTGCACTCTGCCTTTGAGAAGATGATAACAGACCTGCAAGACAAAAATGCAAAAGTACAGAAGCAAATTGACGCCCTGGAGGCCGCAGCCCACGAAGAGGAAAAGCGCCACTGGGGCCGTGTCGGGGAACTGCAGAAAACGAACCAGGTTTGCCATGCCACATTTTCTGTTGAAGCTGTCTCCACATAGCTAAGTATAGTGTAGTAAAGTATAGAATCGGCTAGTCTTTGAAGGGAGTGGGGGGGGGGGGGGTAAGGGGGTGTGGAGGATTGACTGGGATGGCTATTAATATCAGTAATGAAAGTTAGTATTATATATATGCTTGCACCATGACTTTGCAGTAAAATGTGTGTGTCCTTCAGAATCATTTTATACAGTCTCATGCAGTGAATGATAAAGTGAATAATATTAATAATTGATGATAATTGAATGACTGATTTATAAGTCAAGCACTCTTAGTCTTAGATTTTTTTTAATGGATAAGTGGAGACACCTGACACGGTTGGTGGTAAGTATGTGTGTTCTTGAAAGATTCATGGAGCTCTACGGTTTGGAACAAAACAAATTTTGTTTGTTTGTTTACTTCTCATTGCAATTTTTGTTCTTCTTCCAGAGTTTGTACACAGACTTTCAGAAGCTGGATGAAAGGATAAGTTACGTTGCTACGAAGGTGGTACACCTTGGCGACCAACTGGAGGGAGTGAACACGCCGCGCGCTCGGGCTGTAGAAGCACAGCGCCTGATGAACTACCTGGCTGAGTTTCTTACAGAGCAACCACTGACCTCACCTGTACTCACAGATCCCTTCCAGGTGAGATCAGATATCTGGTGGTCGTCGTAAGTATTTTAAGTGGTTCTTTTTAAAGTTTGGATTGAACGGTTGGGTATGTGTTTGTAGTGGTTCCATTTGTAACAGTTGCCATCTTTCAATTCAATTCAATTCAATTCAATTCAATTCAAAATACTTTATTGTCTGTTTAAGAGAGACTCTAAAAACAGAAAATCTTCTTTGGACTCACATGATGCTCTGTCACAGATAAGATAAAATACAAAGGTCATTTGGTTAATTGTATAAGAAGTCGATTGAATTAGTATGTATCCTTCTGATAATCATTGAATAATATTACTGCCAGGTTGCTACATCTAAGATAATGTACATGGAATGTGCTGATTCTTGATGCTACTGACCTGCTAAGAATTCATTGTTGTATTAACTCTTTGATGACGGAGCACAATTTCTGACACACGATTTCCTATAGGAAATCGTGTGTCAGAAATTGTGCTCCGTCGTCAAAGAGTTAAAAGGCATTACAGGGTTTGTCTCATTGCATTTACAGCTGCAGCTCACAGCAGACATCATTCAGAAGCTGCATCTTATAGCACTGGAACTGCCTGTGGGGGGCAAGTAAGTACATTTCATTGTGTAAACAGCAAAGGTTGCTTTGCTCTGAGAATTTCCCCTTCCTATCATATGATCACATTTGTCTTGGGAGAGCTCATACTGGTTCAGTTGAAATCAGCAATTCCTTCTGTGCTCTAGGGAAAGGTTTCGGTCAATGTCAGGCCGGAGAATTTTCAGTCATTCGACAATTTTCAGCCAGATTTCCTATCCTTTCAGCCAAAAAAACCCCCTAAGTTTCAGTCAGAAAAAAGGTAGGAGGAAAAAGGGTGCATATGGTATGGTATGGTATGGTATGGTATGGTATGGTATGGTATGGTATGGTAGACTTCTCCTCGGCGCACATATCCATCTCTAATGAGATGCTCTAGGCGCCGCAAGGCGCATACACTATCATGATACATGTGATGTCATATGAGTCTAACTTCATTTTCAAAGACTTGCATGTCAGTATCAAGGCAATATCCCAGTTCAAATCGAACCTGAAAACCCATCTCTTCCGTCAGGCCTTTCACACTTATGACTAGTCTGCCATTGTTTCAGTGCCTTTGACGGCAATTGTTCATCTGCATCAGGCCGGGTTGTGCATGTCGGTGTGTGTGTCTGTGTGTGTGTGTCAGTGCGTGCGCGTGCGCGCGTGTGTGTGTGTGTGTGTGTGTGTGTGTGTGTGTGTGTGTGTGTGTTATGAGTTGCTTTCCTGTGAGATTAAGCGCTAAACAAGTACTATTCGTTATTATTACATGTATTATTATAATCCTTTATGTGTGGGTGCTAGAAGAGACTACGAAATGCTTTTAGAAATGCTAAAGTTTGATCTCTTAAATAGGGCATTGCCCCTGTGTTCCCCCCAGCAGGGCACTGCCTTTGCACCCCAGCCTAGGTTTCCGTCTTTTTTTTCCCTCAGCAATTCCCCAGCCTGCAATTTGCAAGTGTTTCAAGAGACTTACATTTGTTTTGGGGTTTTTTTGTTTGTTTCAGGTTTGATCGAGCAAGGCAGAAAATTGCAGGTGCAACACTGTTTGTGATAAAAACATTATTAACTATGAACTGTCACAAACAAGCTGAAATCAGTTTTAACGAACATTTTTGTCAGAGATGTGAATACGCCACATTCAAAATCCATATAGCGTGTAATACTGTTCAGTGATTTGGTACAAACATGAATTTACACCATGTAAAATGAAGTTTACCCCTTGTACTTTTAGTGGAATCTTAGATCTAGTTTTAGAACTGGGTAATTTCTGAAAGACATACAGGCCATAGTCATGCTCTAAGTGATAATACATGTAATAATTAAGCGAATGACCATCAGAGGCATGTCAAGCATTTGCAGTAAGTTTGTCAGTAAAGCTCAGTTGGTATAGTTCGCCCATTACAGGGTGCAAATGTATACCAGTCATGCGCAGGAGGGGCAAATAAACTCCAGCTGTCCATTAACAGGGGCGTCTGTATCCCCGCAACGCGGGAGGGGGTGCAAATGTTCTCCGGGGTCTGGCAAGGTGAAGTCACGTGGCCGATGATTTCGTTCTACAACTTTCGCAAAATTAAATATCAATGGAATTGACTGGTATACATTTGCACCCCCTAAAGGCCGTTCTTAACCGGGCGAACCACCAGTCCGGCGAACTTGTTCGGCGAACTGAGTATTGTATACGAACAGGGCCAGCGCGCACACGTATGTAGTTCCAGAGGTTCGGACGAACCAGTTCTCTGTCTTAATCGACCGTTATATATATATGCATACGTCATCGCCCGAACAAGGCGGACTCGGAAGTTGAGACAATCGTACACAACCAAAATGGCCGCCTTCGCAGATCGAGATGACCAGGCATTTGCGGTAGTTATCGTTTTGAGTGAACTCTTGGAAGCCGAGGAAGAGGAGAAAAGAGGAAAAGAGCGCAAGAGAGGGAAATGTGAAGTGAGTCGATAGCCGCCATGCCGTCCGCCATTTTCCTCAACTTTGTACATGCTCACAACAGCTCTCCCCGAGCAGCCAATCAGAGCACAGGATCGGCCAAAGGATCGCGAGGGTTCCCACGACACGCTATGCAGACCTCGAACCTAGTTCGGCGAACCTTTCGAACCAGGGTTTGCGCACAAGTATTTGGTCGGTTAAGAAACAACGTGCGCGAACCTAGTTCGCCGTACTCTTCGAACCTAGTTCGCGAACCAAAAGTCCGCCCGGTTAAGAACGGCCTTAACAGGCGAACTATACCAACTGAGTGTCAGTAAACCACTGGAATAAATTACATTTTATGCTTGTAATACTGC
Organism: Batillaria attramentaria; assembly: GCA_018292915.2. NCBI lineage: Eukaryota > Metazoa > Mollusca > Gastropoda > Batillariidae > Batillaria > Batillaria attramentaria. The sequence goes on from JACVVK020000024.1 coordinate 748,558, forward strand.
TTTGAACAGTCTGTTGCCCTTCCCCTTCATGTGATTTCTGACAGAAAAATATGACCACGTGGAGCAGGAGCTGATAGAAGAATTCCGACTGGCTCACCAAGAGACTGACAAACGGAAGATGAAACGCATCGCTGCAGTCCTGCAGAACTTCAAGGTGGGTCTTGGTTGGTTTTGTGTAGAGTACCATGATGATACTCGGGAAATTTAAAAATCAGAAGTGTGACAATGCCATATAATGTCAGTTTATGACAAGGTGTAAACAGTTATAATGCGAATGTGGCATTGACATACTTCTGAAAGTGACACACTTTGTGACAGTGGCGACAAACGTGCAAGTGTTTTCAGTATCAGTGTGACTAAATGGTAGCTATGTGTATAACCTTCAAAGGAATACTCATTACAGAGATGATTATAACTGTCATCCTACAGTGATGTCATTTACTTCTATGTTGCAGGGCTATGGAAAATGCATTGAGACATTTATTGTAGAGAATCAGAAGGTTGGTGCTGTATAGTGAAATGGTTCACTTTGCTCCCCTTGGTCGCAGCTTACAATGATCTCGTCATCTGTCTGTTTATTGTTTATCTCACGTTGTGTGTGTGTGTGTGTGTGTGTGTGTGTGTGTGTGTGTGTGTGGTGTGTATGATGCTTCACATTATGTTTTTGTAGTTAAATGTACGTGTAGAGACATCTTGTGTGTGTTTCTGGTTGAGTGAGTGCGTTCATTGTGCCTTGAGCTCCCACGAGGGGGAGGGCGTCCCTTAAGTACCCATATTACTACTATTATTATTACATTCTACTTGAAGGATGCAACTGATGCTTTTGTGATAAATTCAAGTTTGAATCTTGTTTGTATCGCATTCAGGATTACTTGCATTAATTTTCATTTCGTATTGCTTTTATTTGTCTTTATTCCCCATGTCACCTTTACTCCATCTGTAGGGGAAAGCAGGATAGCCGAATGGTAGAACGTTGGACTGTCAATGCTCAGGTTGTAGGTTTGATTCCTGGTTGAGTGCCAAACATTTTTGCTTTCGCTTTCATCATTGCCCCTCTTTGATATCGCCCTTACATGGTGGAAAAGGACATTAAAAACAACCAATCACTTGATCTGTACCACAAAAGGACATTAAAACAACCAATCACTTGATCTGTACCACTCCTCATGTGCAGAATGCTTACACAAAGGACAAGCTGTTTGAAGAAGTGGTGCCTTTGTGTGAGCGGACATGGATGCTGATTACTGAGGTGTTTGTCAACCCTGATGCTGTCATGGGCAAGTTTGTGCAGCACATCTTTCAACACAAAATACAGGTCAGTGTCTACGATCCAGTCTCTCTTTTTCTTTTCTTTTTTTTTTTCTTTTTTTCAGGATTTCAAGAAACAAGTTTGGTTTTAATAAGTGGGTAATTATTTAGTAAGCAGTTGAAATGATTACCAGTAGGTTCTAGCCACATCAGTATGGTCGTATGCAGATACACTCGGTTACTCACTCTCTTTTCGTAATATCATTCTAATGTTTTGGGATTTTTCTCTTCTCCAGGGTCACGTTTCATCTTTGCTAGAGGACAGGAGTGACCCAGAACAGTATCTGAAGAATTTGTTTGACCTGTACACCAAGTGAGTGGACTTCTTTACATGTCCCCCCCACCCCCACCCCCCACCCACCCCCCCCCTCCCACCACCCCACCCCACCCACTTCTCCCCATTCACACCCCCCCCCCCTTCCCCACAAGTGAGTGGACTTCTTTACATGTCCCACCCCATTCATCCCACCCCACCCCACTCCACTCCTCCCTTCTCCCTATTCCCCCCCCCCCCCTCAAATTGTTTCATGAAAACCTTTTTATCCATCATGAATGCATCGTTCATTTAGACCAAACTTCACTTGTCCAGTTTTTGTCTTTTATGTGAATTAAAAACAGAAATGGGTTTGATGATGATGTTTTTTAGCAAATGATGTTTTGATATTCCAAATTGTATGTAAAATAAAATTAAGGATAATGATGAACCCCTCCTCCTGTTTACTTTGTCTTCAGCAGCTAAGTGGGGGTAAACTTACGAACATTAATATTGTGCAACAGGACGAACAAACTGGCCGGAGAGCTGGGACATTTCAAGCTTGGAGCTGATAGTACATTCCTCACCAAACTGACACGTGCCATCTTCAGTCAGCACCTGGACAAATACATACAGTAAGCTTGGCTTTCCTTGTCATCAGCTTTTCCTTGAAAAGTGGAGAACCAAATCCAGATCTTGCAGTAGAACAGTAGTTCTAATACATTTGAAAGATAACGTCTGTCATGAATCCGAAGATAAGATGTTTCCAAGATGTTTTATTTCTACCTTCCATCAGTCTGAGTCTAACCAGTAATTGCGCTCTTGCGACGTCTCTCATGCGTCACATGTTTGATGCAAAAGCTTCAAAGTCAAACACACACGAAGGACGCATCGTGATAACATGAGATCCACATCACGATTGACAGTTCTTTGACCATAGTCATGGCATGTTGATTCTGGCCTGTATGTATGGAGGTGTGTACGATACCAAGTCAGGACTATCAACAGCCTCACAGTATGCCGTAAGTCTGATTATTGCTTGTAAGACTTTTGCTGATGGGTTCATCCGTGTGTAATAATAATAACAATAATAGAATATTTATCTGTATAGCGCCTAACCTTATCTAAGCTTTAGGCGCTTTACATAAAATACATATTTATTCATTCATATTATACAAAAGATAGATAAAACAAACACAAGACAGGTAAAACTGACAAAGCAGATAAAAACTGATAAAAAGTCATCAGTATCCACACACACACATGCACGCACGCACACACCCGTTCACCAGCAGAACGACAACATGGCACGGCTATGACAGGTTGAAGAGATGGGTTTTCAGTCAGGGATTGAAGGTTTCCTTGTTTGAACTGTTTCTGGTTGTAAGAGGGAGCTGATTCCAAGTGTGTGTTCCAGGGGAGAGCTGAGATACCTGCAGACAAGATGCGGAGCAATACTGCAACACTACTACAAATCCAAGGACCATGAGAAGCGCCAGATACCCTCTGGGGGGTGAGTTGTATTGCCTCAGTTGTGCATGTTGGATGGTTGCATTCATGATCTGTACAACTGCAAAAGTTGCAGCTACATGCTAATTGTACGTGACCTCATAAGGTAATTTCTTTCATTTAGTGTGGTGTGAAGATGCTAAGATGCAAGCTCATGTGCAGTTCATGATCTTCATTGTAACTGTGTTGTAAACGCATTTTGTGTTTTGCTGTAGAGTTTGACGGGTCAGTTTCTCTGATAGTGTTCAAAGGCGTATGGGTGTATTGCTGTCTTTCAATCATCAATAACTAAACTGTTGCCTTACTTTGTGTAGGATTCATGAGCTGAAGCGTGACCTTCAGGCCAGGATCGGAAATGTGACAAAGGCAGGGCCTGTGGTGGAGAACTTCGGTGGAGAGACATTCCTCTCACAAGAAGTGGCCATCAATATCTTGCAGGAGACAAAAAATGCCTTCCGACGCTGCCAAGTGGTAAGCTCCAGCTGCCTTATATGGAGACCTTTTATTAGCATGGGCAAACACGCATGCACACGCGCGCGCACGCACACACACACACAACACACACACACACACACACACACACACACACACACACACACACGTGTGTAGATTGCTTGGTTTCTCTGTTATTTGATGATTTATCTGATACTCTTTCTGTAGGAATACAGTTTTGAACTGTCACTCAATCTGTGGTTTTTTGTTTTGTTTTGGGTTTGTTTGTTTTTATGGGGCTGCCACAACTCTTTGCCAGCTCCAGTGGTATTCTTCCCTGGTAATGGGAGGAATCTATGGAGGGCTCGGAAGCTGGGGCAATTTTTATTATGCATGATGATGGAGATGAGGATGATGGGAAGAATATGATGCTATGGAGGTCCGTGTGGTTTGGGACTGCAGGACAGGGCCGCATTCCACGCTTCCTGTCATAAATATCCCGGCATGAACCAGGCCCGGGAACTACGGCACCTGCGGTGCCGGCTGTGTAATCATCCACGTCATGAGACTTGTCATACCAAAGGAAGCACCCCCAAAGTCGCACCCGTGAAGTGGGTGAATCTTCGCTGTGTGGCAACAACCTCCCCATTGGGCCCATAGCACACCCGCTCTGGGTAGGAGCCGACCTAGATAGGGAAAATCCCGCTTGCCTCGCCTGGGACTCGAACCCGAGTCTCCCGGTCCATGGTCCGAAGTGCTAACCACCACACTACAGGGGCCGGTTTGTGTATATTATTACACTGTGTAAGTATTTCGGAAAATCGTGAATGATTATCACTTATTTGGGGGGAAAAAAAGATTGAAAGAAAGTATTCAAGTAACTTATTCTTACCAGATTCATTTTTTGGTCCCTACTAGCTTTCCTACTCTTCAGACCTGTCCACAAATGCAGTGAAGATATTTGAGGTTCTTGTGAATCATTTGGTCATGGAACACATCGACTATGCAGTGGAACTTGGGCTGCTCGGTAAGTATACAAGTTGAGGCAACCAAGTCAGTGGTGGTACAGGTGGAGTGGTTTTTACTTCTTACTTGAATCATTATCAGAGCTGCTATTTAAGATCATACAGCTGAACTGTTACTTGCAAATCAGATTCTCTTGCAGAGTGCTGCTGATTTTGTTGTTTGTTTTGGTGTTGTATATTTTGGGTGGTGGTGGTGGTTTAATTTTCTCTGTTGTTTTGGTTCTTTTTCTGAGGTGGGTTTTTGGGGGGTTTGTTTGGTTTTGGGGGGTTGTTGGGTTTTTTCTTTTCTTTTTCTAAATTCCTTTTATGTTGCTTGTTTTTGTGAAGGTGTTTGTTTCTTTCTTTGTGTATGTGATTTTCCCCCATGCCATTTTTGTGTCATGGCAAAAAACAAAATGGTTCATTGATAGGATGACATGGGAACCATTTTCACCTGGTTTTGTGGTGGCTGACGGGCAAGTTAGTGCGCCTTTATTATGATGTGCATTTGCAGTAAACGTCAACTATCCAGTTCTTTTTACAGGCATTCCTATAGCAGAGCCGAAGACAGAACCAGAGATCTACTTCTTCGATGTCGTGAACCAGGCCAACACGCTGTTCCATCTGTTTGAGAAACAGTTCCTGGATAGTCTCATTCCTCTTGTTTTGTGAGTGATTTTCTTCTTCTGATTGCTCGGAATGACGCAAGAGAACCAGTGTGATGATTTATTTTTAAATGGTCATTATCTTCATGTAACCCAAGCAGCCAAATGAACAAAAAAATTGTTGCAGATAAAGAAAAGGCACGAATTTGATTTTTTTTTTTTTTTTTTTACTTTATTGTCCCTTTCGGCACGAATTTGATTTTTTTTTTTTTTACTTTATTGTCCCTTTCGGGAAATTCGGGCTGCTTTCCCCAGGGAAGCGTGTCGCCGCAGTGCAGCACCACCCAATACTTATCCTTCCTTTTTTTTTTTTAAAAACAATTTTGCTGGGGGAGGAAAGCCGGATAACCTGGAAAGAAACCCTCGATGAGCAGCCCAGCAGCCAGGAAAAAACTGAATCACATATCACAAGCTCAACCTGGGCTCGAACCCACGCTTCATCGCCATGACATTGGTGACGGCCGTTCAGTAGCACAGTGGCTAAATCCGACGCGCTACCTATTAGACCATCGCTTACCCCCGACCAACCTTAACCAACCTAATCCGAAAGTTAACCAAACCTAACCTAACTGAAATTTATGAAATTATTTATTTTCTGGGAGCTGCGCACTCTGGGTACCTTCGGTATTTCCACAATGCTCAACCCTTGATGCTCCATTGGTGTATGTAGTGGATTTTCTTGTGACATATGCATGTTTGCATATGTGTTACAGGTCCTCTCAGCGTCATGGAATTTGCCTGAAGAGGAAGCGGGAGATCCGTGAACAAATGGAGCAGAAAATTGGCACAGGCCTAGACAGGTGAGAAACTGAGTTTATGTAATGTCTGTGTCAGGCCTCATGCAGTTATACAGAATAGTTGCGGCACTTGTATAATAATAATAATAATAATAATACTTGAGTATTGTGTAGGTGCTTTACCCAATTTCTTTAGCTGGCTTAAAGCGCCGCGAGCTGAACCCAACACACATGTTCACATGAACCACACGCATTCTCGCACAAAGTCTCATAACCACTAGACCACTGACCTCCCATATTCACTTATAATGTGCAGCTTCACACAGTAAAGTTCTTTCAGACTTCATGTACTGGGAGAAGGGGGGGGGGGGGGTGGATGAGAACAAGAGTAACAGTCAGTTTCCTTTCTGCCTCAGGTCCATCAATGCCATAGTTGGTTGGATCCGATTCATCTTTGCCACTGAGCAGAAGAAGACAGACTTCAAACCAGAAGAGGACGCCCCCATGCAGATGATCTCTCCAGTACGACAGTTATACTTTGTGTGAACCTTCTGTATAATGTGTGTGTGTGTGTGTCTTGTGTCAGTATGTGTTGCAGACTCTTGTTTTATTAGTTTAGACAGTAATTGTGAAGCACCTTGAGCTCACCTTGTGGGGATACTGCACTGATAAGAATTTTATTACAGTGTATTATCATTGTTATTAATGTATTGCCGGAGAGTAGTCAAACTCTGTCTCCGACAGTCATACATTGTGTTCACAGCATATACATGTACATGTATTGCTCTTTGTCTCACTAACCTGTCAGTACTCTGAATCTGTGTTGTAGGATCAGGTATTGTTCAAGAGCCACTTTTCTTTTCAGCGTAAAAGAAAAAAAATTGGTGTTGTCAGTCAGTGATTTTAGAATTATTTGTTTGTAGTTTCATTCTGGTGTCATTCAGTTTGTGGAGGCATAGGTACCTTTCATATGTTGTGCTACTCCAAGACCAGTGAAACATGCGCTGAAGACTGCACCTCATTCAGCATACATGTTACAGGCCTGCAGCAAGGTGGTCAAGTCGCTCAACGTGCACATCAAGTCCATGCGCGACAGCCTTGATGGCCAGAACCGCGAGGTCACCCTGACCGAGCTCGGCAAGCGTTTTCATCGCCTGGTGTACGAACACATCCTCGGTTTCCAGTACAACTCCATAGGTGAGGTCCACCTTGCTCTTGTCATATGTCATCCAGTGTGAGAGTGCTTTGTAAAGATTAGTCAGCATAATTCGCCCTGTAGGAGGTTAGGTTTAGGGTTAGTGTTACCGCGTGGTAATCACTACTGTTTTTTTTGTGTGTTTTTTCACTTTCACTTTACTGTCCTTTTTGGGAAATTCAACCTGCTTCCATCAGCGGAAGTGTGTTGTGGCTGTGCAGCGCTGCCCAATACCTATTGTATTTTTCAATTTTGCTGGGGGAGGAAAGCCGGATAACGTGGAGAAAAACCCCCAATGAGCAGCCCAGTAGCCAGGAAAAACAGGTATCACATATCACAAGCTCAACATGGGCAGTTAATCATTTTGTAGTTTACTGCAAACCACTGTCTTTTTGTCAGATTTTAGTTTTTACTGGTTGCGGGCGTGTGGGTGGGTGTTTGGGAGTCTAACATCCTTTCCCACCATGTATTAGACGGCCATAGTGCATTTACACAAGGTGCGAATGACCCTAGTAGGCCAGCCAGTCTTATACCGAATCAGTTTTAGTAAGAAGTGTCAGGTGGGAGATTAGTGTAACACTGTACGTGAGTTCGGCCTCATTCTTGTCAATCCATGGGAGCCAGGATAGCCAAATGGTAGAGCGTTGGACTTTCAGTGCTTGGGTCATGAGTTCGAATTCAGGCTTGGGCTAAATATTTGTGCTGACCTTTTTCTCGTTACCCTGTCTTTGATGTCAACCATACATGGTGGAAAAGGACGTAAAGCTGCCAGACACCCACCCTCCCCTCTTGTCAATCCGTGGCATGCAGCGTGAGAGTGCTTGGTAAGAATAAAGTCTACCTCATTCTTCTCATAGCATGCAGTATGAAAATGCTTGATAAGAAGTAGGGGAAAAGAATGACAATAAAAATAAAACTTTCAAACGGTGTGTTGTTACAGGGGCCATGCTGGTGATCTGCGACGTGAACGAGTACAGAAAGTGTGTGAAGGAGGAGATGAAGATCCCTATCATCACACAGCTATTCGAGCGACTCCACGCACTTTGCAACCTTCTGGTGGTCGTGCCCGAGAATCTCAAAGTTGTCCGCAGTGGGGAGCAGCTCGTGAGTACTACTTGTGTTGTGGTTGATCAGGGGAAGATGTAGATTGGTGGGGGTGGGGGGTGGGGGTGTTTTTTGTTGTTGTTGTTGTTGTTGTTTCCTTGTGCATGAGTGTGTCGGTTTGTATGTGAGGCTGGTATGGGTAGACATGAAGTTTTCAGTTGCAGGCAGTGAAACTAGACCAAGAAAAAACACTTTTGCATCCTGCCCGACATTCTTTTCATTTGTAATTAAACATTTCATTTTGTTTACTTACTTCCCTGCCTTTCTGTCCTATGTCCTGGCAGATCGCCATCAGTGGAATTTTGTGATGCCGTATCATATAAATTCAGGCTGAAAATTCTCAAGGCGTATTCTCTGAATGTGCTTCCCATTGCAGTCCGAGGGAAATTTTTAAGTTTGGGAACCTCAGAATCTACACCATGAGCAACTACACATATTATAACAACTATAATGTAATTACCTTTTCACCTCTGTCGCAGTCTCAGCTTGTATGGTTTTCAAATCAGTGCATGCGCTTTTCTCTTGGTTGCAGGCGGACTTGGATGACAGTGTCATCCTCAACTTTGTCCAGCTTCGAGCAGACTTTAAATCAGCCAAGATCAGTGTGTTCTTGAAGTGATGGTTCAGCTTCACATCATAAGGGGCAGTTGAACTGATCCACAGGTTTCCAGAGTAAGAAGTCTCACACACCAGGCCGGTGGGTGATTTGGTGGTGAAGACTTGGCCACCAGTGCGAGAGGTCAGGTTCAAGTCCCACTAGGGGCAAAGAATTTTTCCTTCTCGTATGTGGCACCGTTTATTCACCATCAGGGGTTCTCTCCGGGTACTCGGGCTTCCTCCCCCTCTGCTTTTGAAATGTTTAGGCCACAAAATTTGAAAATAAATGCAATTCTAAATTCCGAAACTTAAATTGCTGAGCTGATCCTTCACACCACATGATTGTAACTGTTCATGTCCAGTGAGTGAGAGAATGTGTGTGATTCACGCAAGCGTGCGTGTTGGGTTCAGTTTGCGGTGCTGTGAGCCAGTTCAAGAAATCGGGTAAAGCACCTTCACAATGCACAGTGATTAGTTATTATTACATGTGTTCAAGGTATTCGGTGAGCGCTCTTTCAGTTTCTGTGCCCCCCAGGAATGGAATTCTCTGCCTCCCTGCCTTAGGAACACCCAGACCCTCCCACAGTTTAAGTCAAAACTAAAGACTCACCTATTCAAGATAGCATATGATCTGTAGCATCACTACCCCTCCTGACAGCCCCCCCCCCCCCCACACACACACACACACACTTAGTGTTTCATGTATGCGTGAGAATGTGTGTGTGTAGCGCACTGAGTGTTCTTTGAGCAGACTGTTAGCGCTTTATAAGACCTATTATTATTATTCTTAGGTAAAGTGCAATAACTTCAGTTCATCAGTTCAACTGCTTTCATAATATGCTCCCTGAAAATTCTGAATCATTCAAGGAAGCTGGTTTTGATTGGGGCATTTTGTGTGCCAACGCTAGTCAAGTACTATTCACATGTGGACACGTTTGGGGCGCCTGTCTTGTTTTCATGTAGTACAGGAGGCAGATATGAAGAAGCCTTTATGTACATATGCATGCTTTTACAAGTGTGCACATTGAAAATCACATGTATATATATGTACACAGTTTACATATGTCGTTAGGGGTGCCTGCTTTGCCTTTGTGTATCAGGGAACAGAGAACTGAAGAAGTTTCTTGTACACGTACATGCATTTCCTAGTATACATGTCCGCCTTTGGAAGAAGAGTAGACTGTGGTTAGTGACATGGGAAAAAGAAAGACGTTGCACACACCAGAATGGCTAACGCATATCAGAGTGGAGGTTTGCACCTAAAGCAGCAGGCTTTCACTGCTTCACCCTCCAGCTCTGTGGTGCGTTGAGCTTTCCATGGGTTTGTGTGCCAAGGGAAGATTGGTATGCTGTATATATACTGTTATTATGCAGCCAAGAGTGTGTGAGAAACATTTGGAATGGGCCTGTGGTATTTTGTACTGTCATGCTTTCAGGCAGGGATCGGTTTCACTTGAAGGAAAGAGAGAGAAAGTGTGTGTGTTAGTGCATGTGTGTTGCGGGGAGAGAGAGAGGGAGAGCATGACTGTGACGTGTAAAAACTGTGTTGTACTCTGCAATTTTAAGGGATATTAAATTTTTAATAGCCCGTAAGTTCCAGCTGTTCTCACTAAAACGCCAATGTATGCCCACTTTGTCGCCTACTTCAAATGCTCATTATAAATCACGCATTTAGTGTGCACACTCTAAATTGCCAATAAAGACTAATGAGTACACCAATTAAATACTTTGATACTTTGTTTCTGTTTTATGTCTGAAAACACAGTTCACCAAAAAAAAAAAGAACGTTAAACAAAAGAAGGAATCTCTCTCTCTCTCTCTCTCTCTCTCTTGATTTGTTGGTGGGTGGTTGGTTGGTTTGTTTGAAATGTTTGCCTTTTGGTGTTGTTTTGTGGTGGTGGTTTAGTTTTGGGGATTGATTTATTTTGTTTTTGGTGTTGGTTGGTTTTTCAAGTATTTGGAAGGAGACAGACAGATGAGGAAATTGACATAATTATTCCAAATTCCTAATATCAACGCATCCTCAAAGTGTCATCTAAAAACGAGACATATCGTGATACACACACACACACACACACACACACTAACATCGGTGGTGTGCAACACCGTAAACACACCAGGTGGCGCTTTTAAATGAACAAGAGGAGGAAACAGAGAATAAAACTGATTGCTATCGACGGCATTCTGCAAAACTGCCCGCGCACAGTGCTGGACAGATAAATCAAACCCACAAGCTTTCTGCGTAAACAGGAAAGTACTTAGCACACGATGACTGACGTACCGCGGTATCCGCTTACCGTTGCTTTGTTAGCAAAAACACAGAACAAAACAAAAGTCAGGTCAGTCGCTACATACAGTAGTTCTATGCTCACAAATCACCTTAAGCCGGCTCTTTTGGTAGCGTCTGTCAGTCTGTAGGCGGCATTGTATCGCATTCAGAGCTCTACTAATCACCAAAGGGCTTGTCAAACGTAGAATGCCTGCGAGGCATCCGCTTGTGTACTGTTTCGGAGATGGTGCGCTCATACGTTGCAACACACTTTGGCTACCAGCTGCACCGCGGGCCCGGCGCTCCAATACACAAAGCATGGTCAGCGGCGACTTGCTGGCGTGGCGAGAAAAAAACATAGGACCGTGCTCTATTCACAGGCGTCGTGGCGGCGTCTCCGGAGAGTGCCCGCTACAAGCCAGGATTTAATTGGCCCTGAGGTCATTTTGCCGCTGGCAGGCCTCCAGAATCCGCGCAACGTATGATGACCCTATACTATATATCGAGCGTGCAGGCAAACCGACTCCCAAGCGAACTTCGCCGGAACTACCTTTGTGTCAGTCAGTGCTGGCGGGCCGGGCACGTAAACAAGTCATTTCCTTTCTGGCCGCAAAAGCATATCGCAGTGTCTCAGGTCTCCTGTTGACAGAGCTGTATATCTCTAGTTCTGTTACTTCTGGTTGGATGTGCCCATTCTGATGTTCTCCCGGCGCTAGAAGCGGCCAGGCCTTGACCGGTCATGCGGCGGCTAGGGAATGAAAGAACACTTGATTGATGGAGAAGATTACGTGTTCGATTGACGATGGGGAACCAGAGTTCTGTTGACGCCTGGGTGTGGGTAAGTATTGTATTAGACGGTTTGTGTGATGTGAACTAGACAATAGTTTAGCTTACAGTTTAGGAACATGCACACAGATCCGCTTCCAAGCATTCACTTCGGGGTGAGCGGTGGTCTGGGGTGAGCGGTGGTCTAGTAGGTAGCGCGTCGGATTCAGCCCGCCGTCACCAATGTCATGGCGATGAAGCGTGGGTTCGAACCCAGGTCGAGCATACGTGATACCGGTTTTTCCTGGCTGCCGGCCTGCTCATCGGGGGTTTCTCTCCGGGTTATCCGGCTTTCCTCCCCCAGCAAAATTGTAAAAAAAAATAGGATAGGTATTGGGTGGCGCTGCACCGCGGCGACGCGCTTCCCCGGGGGAAGCAGCCCGAATTTCCCGAAAGGGATAATAAAGTAGTTGTTTTTTTAATGGTGGTGGGTGGGCGTAGGTGTTTGGGAGTTTAACGTCCTTTTCCACCACATATGGGTGATAACAAAGCTGCCTCAAACATTTTCTGAGAAAAGATAAGATACGATCCTTCTTTTGAGGAAACCTGTTCCTTTGACTATCGCTTATTACATATGTCACGTCGATTAAAGCGGCGGTGTCAGGATGAGCAACTTCCACTGACTGTGTCAACAACGTCTTTCCTACAGACGCTGCCACAGACACGGGTGGGCGGGTGGGTGTTTGGGAGGTTTAACGTCCTTTTCCACCACCTATGGGTTATGTCAAAGACGGGGCAACCAGAAAGGATCAAACCAGCAGAAATATTTGACCCCTGAGCCGGGATTCGAACTTACGACCCGAGCATTGAAAGTCCAGCGCTCTACCATTCGGCTATCCCGGATCCCCAGTCGAAACTGAGCTTTGTGAGTGTGCCAGAAACGTTGCTGACATAACCAATCACTTTACGATCATCATCATCATCATCCCCATCGTCATTATTATTATTATTATCATTATGATTGATTGATTGATTGATTGATTGATCAAAACAATAACCAGTCGGTTACCGGTTAGCCTATGGACGCAACTTTTCTTAACCGCTGGACAGCTTAATCAGTTTCTTTTCGAAAAGTGGGACAGGCAGCCGAATTTGTCAGGTAGGGCTACTAGACAAAATATCTCTCTCCCATCACTGCCCACCTGACAACAGGGATGTCGGGGTTTTTTGGTTTTTTTTTTGTCGGATCTCGGTTTAAAGCCGATTTTTTTGGAAAAAGCCGATAATCTGTGTCATGTCGGCTGGCCGAGCCGAAGTTTTCACGAGTGAATCGGCTCGATTATGTCCGTTTCTGCGAGATTCTGTGCTGGCTGGACTAATTTCCAAGAAAACGCAACTTTACAGAACTTCTTTAATTCATGGAGGTGGAGGGAGCACGTAACAGTAGGGAATCTAGTCGAAAAATTTGTGAAACTGCTTCGGCAGAGACAACCGAAACTTTCTGTAAAAAGCCGAAACTTTCGTGGCTGTTTCGGCTAAATCGCCGAAGACAAAAAACAAATCCTGGCAACATCACTGGACAACCCAGTCGCACCAAAGACACAAGGAAATGAAGCAAGACCGCAGTTTGATCCACTTGTTCTGACCCCTTTTGGCAATGTCAACACTAGTCTTGTGCGTAACAAGCAGTCCGAAAACTTTAAACATTATCGGAAATCGAAGACGGGTTCACCGGAAAAGAAAGGCGACTGTTAGGCGACTATTTTTGTGCTAGTCTTGGTTATATTTACAAAGTGTGATCTCTGATATCGAGCGCTAACCGTTGCTCGTAAAGGAGGTGATAAGTAAACATAATGTACTATGCACACGTGAGAATAGCGGTAATGAGTATTTTTTCTGCGTCGTTTTTTGTTTTTTGTTTTTTTGTTTTGTTTTGTTTTTTGGTCAGGTTTTTGGGGTTTTTTTTTTTAGAGACCGAGGTAGAGGCGCTCACATTTGTTATTATCACAGGCTCTCGGGGGGGGGGGGGGGGGGGATGAAACGATTGTCGAGGCGGTGAGGATAGCCACCATACAGGCTGTCACCCAAAATTAGAGAGCGTAGAATAATTAGAATGAGTAGACTGTAGTGAGGGTATGTGATACCTTCATTGCTCTTGTTATGTGACCACAGAACTCGAGAAGGACAGATGTAACACGGTGTTTATTCCAGTGTAATGCACAATTCAAGATGGCATCCAAAACATCCGTTGTTCAGACGTTATTCATCCGGGCAATACATTTGACGTCATCAATACATGTGTACTTTCGTCTGCTACCATAACAGCTCTGACCGTCGTTTCAGTGGGTTTTGTTGCTGTTGCTGTTCTTCTTCTTGTTGTTTTAAGGGAAGGGGAGGGATGCTGTTGTTGTTGTTCTTGTTCTTTTCTATTTCTCGTTTGTTTTGTTTTGTTTGGCGTCTGTGCTTACAATGACATTAACTCAGTGATAAAGTACATTACCTTTTCAGTCGTACTTTTGACACAAACCTTTAACTCAATTCCTACAAAGTAAGTTTGGGGCTGTGAACCAGTAGTCTCAGTTAAAAAAAATCACAAATACTGGATTTAAATTTGGCTCGGTGTGAGTTTTGCACTTTCATTATGCTCGTGTTTGCTGCAGTAAGAGCCGTCAAGGAACAGTTAATCTTGCCTGATTTTCGCATACAGGGCCAAAACCGAAAAAGAGTTTTAAAAAGTGGGATACACGTGCGTGGTACGAAATGTGTTAATCTCAATAGGCTCTCTCTCTCTCTCTCTCTCTCTCTCTCTCTCTCTCTGTGTACCTTTTGTGTGCCGTGCCTACGTCCGTCCGTAGTTAGACAACTTGTGTGTGTGTGCGCGCGCGCGCGCGCGCGTGTGTGTGTGTGTGTGTGTGTGTGTGTGTGTGTGTGTGTGTGTGTGTGTGTGTGTGTGTGTGTGTGTGTGGCATTAGCAACGGCAAGACTGAAAACTGGACTACTAGACCAATGTCTTTTACCGTTGACAAAATAAAGTTTCACTCTCTCTCTCTCTCTCTCTCTCTCATCACAGCAAACGGCGCAAACGTTTTATGTGTGGATTCAGTTAACTACACCAGCATCAAGATCAATGACCTGTCTTCCGCCATGATAAAATGCGGTCGGCAGTTTACGGAACTGCATGTGTTCAAAAGCCATTATCTCAGAGCTCAAATCTACATCAGGCAGCTAATGGCTTACGCATGTATCGCGAAATGCGTCAGTGGTTTCCGTGCTGGTCCCAGAAGACTGGAGAAACATCGGTGTGTATGTGTGTGTGTGCATGTCGTCATGCATTTATGCCATCACAGCACTGAAGTCATTGATTCCTGTACCGTGGCCGAGGAGCCGGGGTGGTCGAATGGTAGAGCGTTGGACTTCTAATGCTCGGGTCGTGAGTTCGATCCCGGCTGGGGCCAAATATTTGTGCTGGCTCATCGTTGCCCCGTCTTTGATATCACCCTATGTGGTGGAAAAAGGACGTTAAACCCCCAAACACCCACCCACCCCACCCTGTACCGTGGCCGGCCGCGTTTCTCTAGGTGCGGCCCCTTCGACGACGCTCAAATCGGGCTAACCGAGACCGAGCCGGCCGAGCTAAGTGATACCTAAGAAGGAAAACACAAAAATACTCGGTGACAAGGAAAGTGGACAGTTGCGAACAACAACATTGAGGTTCCAGTGATATTTCACAGTGTGCACAGAAGCGGTGAAAACTGTCGCATTCACCAGCACAGTACATTGTCAGCCTATCAAGTTTCCTGACCATTATTATTGTTGGCCAGATGTCAAATAATTTTGTCACAAACGCCACGGTAAGATCCTGGCTTATAACACTCCTTTTACAATAATTAGACACTGGTCGCACCTTGGTTCATTCTCTAATGATTTGCCGCAGACGCCAACTGCGCGGGAGGGCCGGCGTTCCCTTGTAACACGCCTTCTACAAACACCACGGTAAGACGGTAAGATATATCACTCCTTTTTACAATAATTACACACTAGTCGCACCTCGGTCCATTCTCTAATGATCTGCCACAAACACCAAATGCGCGGTAAGTCGTTCCCTTGTAACACGCCTTCTACAATAATTACGTACTATTCACAAGTTGGTTCATACTCTCTTTGATCAGCATCGATTCTACTCCTGCTAATCGCCGCCAGGTTGGCAGTTCCCATGGTCAGCTATTGGACACTGGTCATTGGAAATATGATACACCAGTATCATTAACAGGACAGCTGTGAGCCGCCCAGAAAGCCTTAATTAACAACCGAAAAGAATCGGGCATAGGAAATTCGCGAGTCCTTGATACTTACGGGGACCGTGTGGTATGGGCCACTGAGCAGATTTATGTAAGTGTTTGTTCCATGCGCTTGATACGTCTGGAAATTCGAACGCAGACCAGGTATACAAACCGATGCGTAGTCGCCGTTTATGTGCATCTGGCAGTAAACATTCTAGGTGAACGAAGGTGCAAAAATGAATGCTGTGACTGCTGCGTTAGTGAGCGCCCCAAAGTTTCTCAGTTTCTTTCTTTGTTTTTTCTCAGAGTTCTTTTTATTGTTGTCTTCTTTCCCGGCTAAGCAAATTGGGTGTCACGTGACAGGAAGTGGTGCCTCAGAGCGCTCAGTGGCCTGGTTTTATAACCGATCACTAGACTGACGTGCATGTGGGCTCATATCTTAGCATGGACGGGACTAGACGTGCATTTTGGCTCATATCTTAGCATGGACGGGACTAGACGTGCATTTTGGCTCATATCTTAGCATGGACGGGACTAGACGTGCATTTTGGCTCATATCTTAGCATCGACGGGACTAGACGTGCATTTTGGCTCATATCTTAGCATCGACGGGACTAGACGTGCATTTTGGCTCATATCTTAGCATCGACGGGACTAGACGTGCATTTTGGCTCATATCTTAGCATCGACGGGACTAGACGTGCATTTTGGCTCATACCTTAGCATCGACGGGACTAGACGTGCATTTTGGCTCATATCTTAGCATCGACGGGACTAGACGTGCATTTTGGCTCATATCTTAGCATCGACGGCTCATTGACGGTGACGATTTTGCACGGTGTCTTAATGGTAGAATGTGCTTTTTGTCTTAGTAAGTAGGCCAGGTCGCTATTAGGGCTTGGAAAAGTGAACTCGTATCCCCTTAAAACGTTGAGAATAACCATCCACAGCTCAGTGTTTGAGAAAAGTTCCCAGCGTGTTCACCACCTTGTCAGGGCAATCAGCAATACATAACAGCGTATGCAAAACCGCTCCGCCATCAGTCATTATACGTGTGCTCGGAGCAGCGTGGCCGCCGGTATCATGCTGGCTGGTTGATGGGAAATTTGCAGGTGAGTTTGTGCATTGAGTTTGTATTGGGGGGGGGGGGGGGGGGGCTATTGGTGTGCTTCAGTCGTGCCATGGTCAATCTAACATCACATGAACGTCACGTTCTATGGAGGTGAATATACTTGCCCACTTCATGTAGCGCATGCGCCCATGTATGCAGTCGTGTATAGATACTAATCATGAATGTTTGTTGTTCGAACTGATGCTTTGTTCAATTCTTACCACCACTGTGTCCGATGGAACCGTGTATTCTGGAGACAGACTTGATCCTGATTCTGATCCTGTATACGCAAAGCCGGCTTTTGTTTGTTTCTTTGTTTCTTTGTTGGTTGGTTGGTTGGCTGGTTGGTTGGTTGGTTGGCTGGTTGGTTTGACGGTTGCTTTGGTTTTGTTTGGTGGTTGTTGTTGCTGAGTTACCGCATTGTCCTGAATACAGCCTTATTCTTCTTGCCCGGCAAACACGATCCTTTGGAAGGCCGTAATGATCCCCCTAACTTAAAAAAAACCGCGTTGTCTGCCACCAATTAACCGCAGATCTAAAACAAATTATACCGTGAATGCATGTGACGCATTTGGAACGTTATCGATCGTCGATCTTGTCAAGGGGAATAACTTGAATATGCTCATTAGTCCGGTTGTTACAGCGCTCAACAACCTGATATCAGTCATATAATGATAATAATACCTGTATTGTGTTATCGGTCCGAAATAACGGTGCCGCGTACGAAAAGGAAACATTCATCGCCCCGAACCTGACCTCTGGCGATGGTGGCGAAGTATTTTTTTTTCTTTTTTTTTTTTTTTTTTGCTGCCACATCTCTTTGCCGGCTCCAGTGGTGTTCTCCCTGGTAACGGGTGGAATCCACCGAGGGCTCGGAAGTTGGGGCAATTTTTATTATCCATGATGATGGAGATGAGGATGATGGTAAGATGATGCTATGGAGGTCCGTGTGGTTTGGGACTGCGGGACAGGGCCGCATTCCACGCTTCCTGTCATAAATATCCCGGCATTAACCAGGCCCGGGAACTACGGCACCTGCGGTGCCGGCCGTGTAATCATCCACATCATAAGACGTGTCATACCAAGGGAAGCACCCCTAAAGTCGCACCCGTGAAGTGGGTGAAGCTCGGCTGTGTGGCAACAGCCTCCCCATTGGGCCCATAGCACACCCGCTTTGGGTAGGAGCCCACCTGGGTAGGAAAATCCCGCTTGTCTCGGCTGGGACTCGAACCCGGGTCTCCCGGTCCATAGTCCGAAGTGCTAACCACTACACTACGGGGACCGGTGGTGGCGAAGTCTTTTCACCACTAGACGTCCGACCGCCCCAGTACAGTAAAGATTATTTTTTTCATCGAGTGCTTTCTACGCAAAACGCTATATTTTCCGTCAGCCTGCGCCATACGGGAGGACTATGGCCGGAGTTCACAAAGTATCCGGTAAGCTGACAACAACAACAACAACAACAACAACAAACGTATCTTGTTTGCGATTTCATCCTTCAGAAAAATGGTTCGGTAGGTCCGTATCATTGTTTTTCTTTTATTGTGTGTGTGTTTTGTGTGGTTTTTGTTTTGTTTTGTTTTGTTTTGTTTTGTTTTGTTTTGTTGCTGCTGCTGTTGATGTTGTTGTTGTTGTTGTTGTTGTTGTTGTACCAGGAAAGCCGAGGGCAAGAAACTCTTCAGAAAATGCCCCGGTAGCTCAGGTGGTCTAGTTTCGAGTGCCTGTGGTTGCCAAGACTAAAACCAATAGTCATCAAGCACGACCGTAGAACGTCTGTGTGAAGACAAGCTGTGTGTATCGAACGTATCTGGACGCAAGAATCCCATGGAAAGAGCAGTGACTGGCGCCACCGGCGGACGTGAATTTGACCTGTTTTGTTCCTGTTAATTGCGGCGATTTCGCAAATACCTCCTGGTGCCAGTCGGGCTTAATTCTGTGAATGCGGAAGCAGGTTCTCTTTGTTTTCGGATGAGGTGGAATAAGGTATGTACGGTTTGACTAAACATTCTAGTTTTGTTGTTTAAGTTGTCTTGAAACCCTCTGAAACGATACTACATTCGTGATGCGCCCGCGCGCGCGGGCACACACACACACACACACACACACACACACACACACACACACACACACACACACATACACACACACACACACACACACACACACACACACACACACACACACACACACACACACACACACACACACACACGTATGCTCTTTATGCCGGGGAAAATCAGTTTGTACAATACACTACTCTATCATGATCCTTCATCTTTGAAATCGTGTACAAGATGGAGAAGAAAGCTGACGATCTTTCTCTCCCCCTCCCCCCCCCCCCCCTCCCTTTTGACTCACCAACCACCACTACCACCACCACCACCACCACCACCACCTCCCTCTTCCAACCCCCAAGCTGAAAGCTTGCCCACAACAACAAAAACACCGATTTCGACAAGAACGCCGACCGTATCCTCTGGAGATGTATCACCAGTTCATCAAGTCGTTAATTGCCGCAGCAGATTGTCGTTCACTCATCAGTCATCGTAAATAATGCAGAGCCTGAATTCTGCACCAGAGTCGGTATGCATTCACCTGAACTGTAGTATACGGGCACACGGTAAGGTCTTAAAGGTCTGCAATCTCAACAAAAAGCGCAAACAGTGTGTTTTTGAAAACTTCGACTCCTGCGTAATGCAGGCAACTCTGTCACAGTTGCTGAGTTTTCAGCGCTTCGGAAACCCTTAAACAACCAGAGCGTGTTTACGGTGACATCATTGTCCTTTTGGTCAGTGAGCGAGACACATCGCTACAGTGTCCAGCGGGTGTTGTGTGCTGCGCGAGAAGACTAGCCACCGCAGTCTTTCTCGCGCAATTTCAAAACGCAGACTGAGCTGTGAAATCAGGCTCCCCTTAGCCTGCGTAGGGGTTTCAGGGACGCTGAAAACTCTGTAACTCCGACAGAGTTAACCGTGCGTTTTGCAAAGCTGGGCAGTTTTGTTTAAAACACACTGTTTGCGGGGGAGCCGGGATAGCCGAATGGTAGAGCGTTGGACCCCCAATGCTTGGGTCGTGAGTTCGAATCCCGGCTGGTGCCACATACTTATTTGTGCTGGCCTTTTTCTCGTTGCCCCATCTTTGATATCACCCATACGTGGTGGAAAAGGACGTTAAACTCCCAAACACCCACCCACCCCACAGTGTTTGCGGCTTTTTGTTGAGATTGCAGACCTTTAATGTTCAGACATAACGGACTGATAATGGGCATCGCGAGGACGAAAGGGGGGAGAAATTACACCCACCCACCCTGGTCGCCCGCTCTCCGCACATACAGATTGGTACTGTATTCGTGGACTCAGTGGAGTACGCTGATAGTCTTTGAGTCTTCAAAAAGTCTTGCTGTCCCGCAAGGACCATTAGATGGCTGTGTGTGCGACACGCTTTAAAAAAAATCTACCTAGGTATATTTTAGGCTAATTTCCATACTTTAAATGTTTCCAGCTCGCACTGATTTTCAGCGGAAATTTTACTTATGCCGAGAAGGAACGGGAGAAAAAATTGACAGCCCTGACTGTCATGAAAGAAATGCATGTAATTAGGTCACTAGGCCATGATCAACGTTTCCCCTTTGATAGGTAAAATAAAGTGGCCACATAAAACGTTATTGCCGAAAACGCTGGTGACAATTACCAAACGTACTGTATCCGGCCATACCAATACTATGCTCATATGCGCACAGTCGAACGTTTCCTCTTTGACAGGTACAAGAAAGTGGCCACACAAAACGTTATTGCCGAAAACGTTGGTGACTGACTTACCAAACGCACTGTACCCGACCATACCAATACTATGCTCATATATATATATATATATATATATATATATATATATATATATATATATATATATATTATATATATATATATATATATATATATATATATATATATATATATATATACATATATATATATATATATATATATATATATAGCTCTGACAGCCCTGACTGTCATGAAAGAAATGCATGTAATTAGGTCACTAGGCCATGATCAACGTTTCCCCTTTGATAGGTAA
The DNA here is from genome assembly GCA_018292915.2 of Batillaria attramentaria. Lineage (NCBI taxonomy): Eukaryota > Metazoa > Mollusca > Gastropoda > Batillariidae > Batillaria > Batillaria attramentaria. Next base: position 769,864 of record JACVVK020000024.1, read on the forward strand.
AATAAAGTGGCCACATAAAACGTTATTGCCGAAAACGCTGGTGACAATTACCAAACGTACTGTATCCGGCCATACCAATACTATGCTCATATGCGCACAGTCGAACGTTTCCTCTTTGACAGGTACAAGAAAGTGGC
>JACVVK020000024.1:772500-777500 GCA_018292915.2 Batillaria attramentaria
GTTGCGTTTGTTTGTTTGTTTGTTTGTTTGTTTGTTTGTTTGTTTGTTTGTTTGTTTGTTTGTTTGTTTGTTTGTTTGTTTGTTTGTTGGTTGTTTTTTGTTGTTGTTGTTTTGTTTTTGTTTTTTTTTTTTTGGGGGGGGGGGTTTGTTGGTTGGTTTTTTTTTTGAGGGGGGGGGGGGTGTTTTGTTTCTTTTAGTTAGGTTTGGTTGTTGTTGTTTCGTTTGTTTTGTTTCTGATTTTTTTTTTCTTTCTTTATTTTGGGTGGTTGTGTTTTGCTCTTTTTTCTTGTTTTCTTGTTTTGTTTTTTTCTTTTTTTGGAATGGGGGAGGGGGAGTGTGTTGTTTGTTTTTTGGTCCAGCCGTGCGTGTCTTGTATATGTATGTTTACACGTACAGTGTATTTGTTATTCAGATCACTTGTCTCTGTTGAAAAATGACAATACAAAAATGTAGTTTCCACGTCATGTTTTCACGATGTCCATGCTAAGTTATGCATATTTAGAAAAAAAAATTATTATTACGCTTTAAAAAAAAAATGAAAGTTTGATCAAGAGCAAACGAGACAAAACCTGCTTTGTCCTCTAGATTAAGCAAATAATTATAAGAGAGAGATAGCAAGCGTTCGTCGGCCAACCTTCGTCGGGATTCCCCACAATTTTCGCCGACTGCGCATGCGCGCATATTGAAGAGCCGACGAGCATCCGTATCTTCGTCGTAAAAACAGGCTGAAATCCGAAGATGAGTTCGTTCGCTATTTCTTGTCTTTTCTTAGAGGTTTGAAGGTTTAAACTGAGTTTTACTTTGTTTTGAACATCATATTTATTGACCGATATGATCATTCGCATCGGTAACGGTACGGCGCTTGTACATTTTGGCCTGTGAAATGGGTACCATTTTTGGCAAGTTTGATCTACCATGATGGTAAACATCGCACAAGTGACCTCCCTTGTCTCTCGTCAACCTGTGAAATGTCGGGATTTTTTTTTTTGCAGGATAGGTACAAAAAGTATTCGATTCAGTGTGCTCTTACTTTTGCTTCCGGCTGATAAACAGTATTAAACACTAATGTGTTGATGTAGAAGACACTTGATAGCATGCACGAGTACAAACAATTTATTGAAAAAACAATGACTCATACAGATCGAGTGAAGGGACACCACTCTGTCTCGAACGCGTACCGCCGACGAAGGCCGCTGCTATGCTACAGATTTGTGCGCGCGTCTTCGGCTCCTAATCACGTCAGAAGCGTGAAACGACGAAGAATGTTAGCCGACGAACGCCTGCTATCTCTCTCTATAATCACCAACGCATACCGTCGATAGAACATTTTCGCAGAAGAGAAGAGATCATTATTATGTGACTCGTTCTCACAAAAGGGACCACAAGTAGAAAATTATCAATTTTGAGATATGTATATCACTGCAATCTACTGGTTATGCAGTTTAATTCAATATAAGAATGTAAGCTGATGAAATGAAGCTAATGAAAGCTGTACTACTAAAATTGACAGAGATATCAGCAGTTGAAGTTGGCTACTCACAAGGCGGCCATACTGACGTGACCCCCGGCACTCTTTTCGCCTGTAGCGGCGTTCGGCCTAGCGCGACTTACGGTCCCTTTCGCGAGAATCCCATCTTGCACCACGATGTGTCATTCAAAGAATCCGTTTCCAGTCCTGAGCAGGAACACTCATGATTACACTCCTCAATGGGGAAGTCTGTGCGGTTGTCTTCCATCTAAGGAGAAATCCATCTCCTCAGTATGAACCGTTTATTGTATGAAGAAAGCGACTCCCAGCTGTGTACCGATATCCGATATCATAGGTAGTATTTCCCCGTGGACTGGACTGGATAAGTACTTCCATAGAACTGCATTATTTCTCTTGCTCCGAACTTTCTCAGAACTGGCTGTATTTGTCTAGGGTTGTGCCTTTGTGCGTCACGTGATTACCTTTCAGCCAATGCCGGGCATTTGGTATTGCGTATATATAAGACGAAATCTCCCTGGTCAGTGTCCTCGCCCGAGCGTACTAGACGTAAGAGCAGAGAGCAGGTAAATTTTGCTACGGATGCTTTCAATGTCTTGACATGTAATGACGACTAAAACACGGACGACCATGATGACGACAACAAAGGAGACGACGACGACGACGATGATGATGATGATGATGATGATTTAGTGGATGCTTAATGTTCACGGTTAGCATTGTTAAGGTGGTTTACTATTTTCCAGTGTCTTGACAGATAACGACGCCCATAAAAAAACGACGGCAACGACTTTAATATTAGTATATATATTTTTTATATATACATATAGCTTTTTGTGTATCGTGTAGCAACTTTCTTTCTCTCAATTGTGTAATTTGATTTCATTTATGTTTTCTTTTTAATTTTAGTTCTTTATTTTGGTTTCCTCGTTTTGTACATGTTGTACATCTGTCTGGCAAGTTGTTTGTTTGTTTGTTTGTTTGTTTTTTGTTTGTTTGTTTGTTTTGTTTGTTTGTTGTTGTTTTTTGTTGGTTTTTTTTTTTTTTTTTTTTTTTTGGGGGGGGGGGGGGTTAATGTTGTAGTACTAAGTAGTTTTAGCAGTGCTAGCAACGGCAGGTATGAAAACTGACTCTTTTGTGTCAGTGACCTCAACCGTTGTAAAATACTGTTTTCATTTCATTTTATTTGGCTCTCTCTCTCTCTCTCTCTCTCTCTCTCTCTCTCTCTCTCTCTCTCTCTCTCTCTCTCTCTCTCTCTCTCTCTCTGCGTGCGTGCGTGCGTGCGTGCGTGTGTGTGTGTGTGTGTGTGTGCGTGCGTGTGTGTGTGTGTGTGTGTGTGTGTGTGTGTGTGTGTGTGTGTGTGTGTGTGTGTGTGTGTGTGTGTGTGTGTGTGTGTGTGTGACATTGTGGAACTTCATACAGACAAGAGTCACGGCTGAGCGCTAGGTGTTTTTGGACACCCTTGAGTAAATGTCTCTCTGAGACTATTTCCTACCACCGTGACGGGGACGCGGAAAGAGGAGACATTTCCTGTCATCCACTCACCCCCGTCCAGCACCCTTTCTCGCCTACGTCGGGTCTGCCATCAAGCTGTGTTTTGCCCTGTGTCCATGGCTGGTTCTGTTTCCTGTTGCAGACGTCAGGCACTTCTACTTCAGCCTTCAGCTGTGTGGATGCAGTGTCTCCAGAATCTGACGGTAGCTGTGCAGGATTTTCACCAGAATCGCCAAGCAGACAATACTGAAGACGCGTGCAAGGCCTGGACAGGATGATCTGGGCAGGTGCATACACATGTCTACAGACACAAAAAAAATAATGGTAAAAGTGTCTAAGTGCTTATCAAACCCATGGTGCTTACGTTGCATTGCTAAATGGCGGTATGTAGATGTTTGATATGCACCTAGAAATAATAAAATCAAGATTTAAAAATCAAGATCAAAATTCAAAATCAAAATCAAAAATCAAAATCAAAATGTTTCCAGGCTTGTGGTTCCTTCTCTTGGCGGGTCCGACCCTGCTGCTCGTCAGCTCTCAGTCGACGACTACAGAAAGCTACAACTCAAGCGCCCCGCCCGTCTCCTACACGACCGCCATCGCCGAGTATCAGGAACACTGGTGCTGCGGACCGTCCTGCTGCATGGGCAACGCCACCGGAAGTGACGTCAGGTCGTGGGAGTACGACGAGGAGGAGGCAGAGCGGATCAAGGTGCAGTTCGTCAGCAGCATGGCCGAGACGTTGAAGTGGACCTCGCTGTTCATTGTCTATGACGAAGAGCATGGTAGGTGATGATGGTGATGACGATGACGGCGAGGGGTGGGTGGGGGGTTGGGGGTTTAACGTCCTTTTCCACCACATAGGGTGGTATCAAAGACGGGGCAACGATGAAAAAGCCAGCACAAATATTTGGCCCCAGCCGGGATCGAACTCACGACCCGAGCATTAGAAGTCCAACGCTCTACCATTGACGATGACGACGACGATGATGATGATGATGATGGTGATGGTAGTGGTGGTGGTGACAGAGGTGCCGGGATGATGGTTCGTCAGCATTATTTCCAACACCCTGAAATGTAATTTTTTTATGTAATTCTCTTATGTCTTACCGGCAGCATCTTAGTTTGAGACTAATGTTCAAAAGCTGCGATTATTACTATTCATATCAGCGCACATGAAATTATGCGTCTTGACGTCTGTTCATTTTTCGGAATGCAGATTACAATAACAGTCTGATGCCCGTCACGGTGCTTTCATTTCATTTCTATTTTGCAGAGCATCTGGTGAAAATGCTGACTTCTGAGTTCTCAGGGATTGTGTACCAGCTAGCTCTGACGTCACCAGACGCTAACGACACCTACGTCAAGCAGGCTATCATGGACACCATCATGACCAGAGACTCCATAGAGGCGCTGTTTATCTGTTCAGCAGAGTGTATCTACCGCGTTCTTCAGATGGTAAGCCACACCCCCCCCCCCTCACCCCCCCCCCCCCCCTCCTGCCACCCAAGGAAAAAAAAAACCTACTTTCTATTCACCTCCGCCCGAAGACTGTTTTTTTGCCCCGTCTTTGGTATCACAGGTATGTGGTGGAAAAGGACGTTACACCCCCAAACACCCACCCACCCATTATGAAGGCATACACTGTCTAGAGGGTTTGAAGCCAAGTTCTTACTGAAATTATTGAAAACGACGATAACCACCCCCCCCCCCCCCCCCAACACACCCCGTCCTCCTTTACATATTGCTCATTTACTGTTTTGTTTCTACAACCTGTATTGCAATAAATTTGTTTAAACCAAACAAACACGAGTACAGTGTTACTGCTCATGATTTGTTCTGGAGATGAGCCGAATGACAAACTGGTATTCTGATCCATTACTGTAGCATAGGCATACTTGTTCCATTTGTCCCAGGCACTCAGTCTCGAAAAGGAGTTTAAGAAGCGAGTATCCATAGTGAAGTCTACGAAATGGCTGCTGGTGCCCTCGGGAGAAGAAGACGTGGTCATCTTTGACAA
>JACVVK020000024.1:780000-790000 GCA_018292915.2 Batillaria attramentaria
TCTCTCTCTCTCGCTCTCTCTCTCTCGCTCTCTCTCTCTCTCTCTCTCTCTCTCTCTCTCTCTCTCTCTCTCTCTCGCTCGCTCTCTCTCTCTCTCTCTCTCTCTCTCGCTCTCTCTCTCTCGCTCTCTCTCTCTCTCTCTCTCTCTCTCGCTCTCTCTCGCTCTCTCTCTCTCTCTCTCTCTCTCTCTCTCTCTCGCTCTCTCTCTCTCTCGCTCTCTCTCTCTCTCTCTCTCTCTCTCTCTCTCTCTCTCTCTCTCTCTCTCTCTCTCTCTCTCTCTCTCTCTCTCTCTCTCTCTCTCTCTCTTATTCTTCTTATTGTTATTATTATATCAGTTATCGTGAAGAAAGTTGGATATCAAGATTTAGCAAAGGATCGAGACGACTGAAATTTGCACAAGCCGCTTTAGCGGCGCATGCAAATTGCAATCCGCCATTCGAGATTCTTTGATACATCTTGATATCGTCAACTTTCTTTATGATAACGTTTGTATTGCATTTGAAACTCAAAAGCCTGAAAAATGTTCCACGTTAGATCTGGCAGGGGTGTGTTGTTTCTACAAGTGAAGTTACTTCCCCTGCAGTGTGGCAAGCGCCAAGTGTCCCCCACACATTCACAGTGCCAACGAAAAAAATAAGGGGGGGGGGGGGGGGGGACATGAATGATATAGATGAATCAGTCAGTTTGTAGTGTTTTGAAATACTTAACAGAAAACGCCAAGAAAACTGATTCACTTCAAAATCTGCATCGATAGATTCTGCGGTCTTTCAGTTGATCAACATATTACACATCCACCCAGCACTTCCTTGAGCCGTTGTCTCCCTTGCACACTTCCCTAACTGACCCACCTTTACTGGTGAGGGGCAGAGAATCCGGATACTTGAACCAAACAGTCCAAGGACTGGTGATTTCCCTTACACTAAAATCACTCGCCGTAATAAGTGCCGGACAGAAGGGGTACTTGCGACTGTCCTTCCGGTTATGTCTTATGTGATGGAAAAGGACGTTAAACTCCCAAACACCCACCCACCCCACCCTCCGTTATGTTGTCTTACTTCATACGTGTTGTGTGTTTTACGTGGCAGATACACGTACACAGAGCCGGCTGACCAAGTGTGGGGACACCAAGACAACGGAGTGTGGACAGGACTGGTTGGACAGCTGAACAGACAGGTACTCGTCAATTTCATTTGTTTTTATTCAAACGGGCTATTATTCCAGGTTTACTATGCCAGGCATGAGCTGTCCCCCGTGCATACCGGGTCGTGAGTTCGATCCCGGCTGGGGCCAAATATTGTGCTGGCTTTTTCATCGTTGCCCCGTCTTTGATATCACCCTATGTGGTGGAAAAGGACGTTAAACCCCCAAACACCCACCCCCACCCGTCCCCCGTGCATACACAGAACCGCAGCATGCATGCTTTTTTCGTGGCAACTTTGTGCTCTGCCACGAAAAAAAAAAAGAAAAAAAAAAGGTGTGCTTGTTGCGGCAAGGGAGACAACTCATGCAGGCAATAATCTCCAAAACAGGCTGAAAATGTACTTTGCTGGTGGATGCGACAGAACTCACCGCTTCTGTGCACACTGTGAAATAGCACGTTGACCACAAAGTTGTTCAGAACTGTCCACATCATCATCATATCACATCATATCACAAGTATACTATTAGCCGCGAATTAGTCTTTGTTGCTTGCGCGGCGTTAAGCCTTAACTAACTAACTAACTAACCCGTACTACACGTATCCCACAGGAAGTGGACATGACCATGGCGCCTCTGACCATCAGCAAGATAAGAGAAACCGCCATGGACTTCACCTACCCTTTCTACCACGACTTCACCAGCGTCCTCCTCAAGCGGCCAGATCCCAACGCCAGCAAGTGGAGGACGTACATCGACATCTTCCGCTGGGAGGTCCTCATGTTCATCGGGCTGGCGCTGCTTGGGGGTTCCGTGCTGGGCATTGCCATCGACTTGGTGGAGCGGGTGATATTCAGGAAGAGGAACCTGTGGATTTCTTTTAACAGGTTCTGGGTCCTGCTGGGAGCCCTACTGCAGCAAGGTTTGTGACTGATGAAGTGGATGCATTTGTAGAGGAAGTCGTTCGGGGTGTCTTCTGGTACTCTCTCCGGGTATTCTGTCCCCCCCCCCCCACCTTCCCCTTCTACGCTCCTAGCTTTGAGGGTGGGGTGGGTGTTTGGGGCTTTAACGTCCTCTTCCACCACATACGGGTGATATCAAAGACGGGGCAGCGATGAAAAAGCCAGCACAAATATTTGGCCCAGCCGGGATACGAACTCACGACCCGAGCATTAGAAGTCCAGCGCTCTACTATTCGGCAACCCCGGCTCCCTCCTAGCTTTGAAAGTAATTCTAATTTCTCAGACTTGAATAGCTAAGCTGACCCTTCCCACCACTTGATTTTAAAACACTGATGTCCGGTGCGAGTGGTGTACAAGAAAGTGTCCGCCTGACAGTAAATAGTTTTAAAAAGTGTATGCACGCCTTTTTTTGCAGTCTTCTTGTCAGTTCCAGTTTTGAAAGGGTAGTGGAATGGGAGATAGGGTGGTAGGGTGACGGTACTGCATCAGTGGCAGAATGTTAGACTATCAATGCTCGGGTCTTGAGTTCGATTCTCATCTAGCAGCCAAAAAAAAAGTGTGCTTGTTTTTTCCCCCGTTGCCCCCGCCTGTGATGTCACCCTTCAGTATTTCGTACAGGACCTCGTTTAAGCTACACACATTTTTAATATATATTTACATGATGTTTTAAGCTGGACATATTTTATGTTTTAAAGGACCTGGCAGTGAGGGACTCTGTAAAGCCGCGAAATAGTCTTTGTTGCTTGCGCGGCGTTAAGCCCTAACTAACTAACTAACTAACTAACCCTTCAGTAGTTGAAAACGACATTAAAAACCTCAAAACAACCAGCCACCATCAATCTGGCGATGTGTAGGTTGTCGCAGTATGCCCAAACGTGGCAGCGGACGCATGTTCTTATCAGCGTGGTGGTTGTTCTCCATCGTGATGGCGGCCACGTACAGCGGTAACCTGATCGCCTTTCTCACCGTCACCAAGGACAAGGCACCCTTCGACACGCTGGAGGATATGGTGCAGCAGGACGACTACACGTACGGCACTATTGACGAGTCTGTCTGGACCACGCTGTTCGCGGTAAGTAGCACCTTGCCTTAATCTGACACGTGATAACTGCTACAAGATCACAGATCAACCTGGGCTGACAGTGGTGACAAAATCATGATATCACAAAGATGTGTGCAAAATTAAAGTGTTTTTCGGGCCGTGTTTGCTAAACTGAGCCAAAATGCGCTCCTTTTTTGTCCCGGGGTGGTCGAATGGTAGAGCGTTGGACTTCTAATGCTCGGGTCGTGAGTTCGATCCCCGCTGGGGCCAAATATTTGTGCTGGCTTCTTTGTTGCCCCGTCTTTGATATCACCCTATGTGGTGGAAAAGGACGTTAAATCCCCAAACACCCACACCCACTCCTTTTTTGTCTGCCCCAACTCTTTGCCAGCTCCCGTGTCATTTTTCCCACGTCACGAGTGGAGTCCACGGGGGAGGGGGGGGGGAGGGCTCTGGGGAATAATTTTTATTATGCATAATTGATGAGGATGAGGATGATGGTATGATGATGCTATGGAGGTCCATGTGGTTTTGAGGCTGCGTCCCGGCGTTAACCAGGTCCGGGAACTACGCTCTCTCTCTCTCTCTCTCTCTCTCTCTCTCTCTCTCTCTCTCTCTCTCTCTCTCTCTCTGGTTTTATAAGGGTCTCCGAAGCGCTGAAAATCTGAAATTGTGACATTTTGCACAGTCGCAAAGGGTTTAAAAACACACTGTTTTCGGCTTTTTGCTAAGATTGCAGACCTTTAACTTTCTGACTACGACTTTATGATAACCAGGGCTCACACACACCTACTTACAAGGCGATCCACGAGAACATCCAGCGGTTTAAAGTCGAAGACCCGCGCGTGCTGAGCACTGACACCAACACCCATCTGCAGCACGTGAAGGAAGGGGGATACGCCTATATTGCCGACATGGGGCTCTTCCAGTACTGGCTGGCCACCAACTGCGACCTGATGGTCATCAAGGAGAAATTCTTTCCGGCACGATACGGAGCCGGGCTGCCCCAGAACTCGGCTTATACCAAGCTCTTTTCCGATCAGTATGTATGCTCTTCTTCTTCTTTTTATCCCTCTTTTTTCCTTCTTTTTTTCCCTCTTCTTTGTACGTTTCTCATTATAAGGAATGATCCAGGAATGCCCAACACCGACCACAATTTTTTTAAAATTCTGTTGTTGCTGCTGTTGTTGTTGTTACAAGACACTTTATTTCAGCCCCAGGCATGGGAAATTACAATGTCCGCTGGATTATGCAGTAGAAGGAGCCGCAGTTTAAAAAAAACCGCAATGTTTGCGGCTTTTTGCTGAGATTGCAGACCTTTAAGAGATACAGCTTATCTCAGCAGCCACTCTCTGTTTCATTCATTTACTTCCGCTTCCAGGTTCATGAAACAGTGGCTCCGTTTTTCATTTCATTCCTTCCAGGATCATGAAGATCTACGAGAACGGACTGATGGGTGTGTGGGTCAAGCGATGGTGGCCCAAGCGGAGTTTCTGCGCCGGATCCCTCACCACGGAGGCCAGGGCCCTCCACCTCATGGACACTCAGAGCGTCTTCTACCTCGCCGGGGTTGGGTTCGGTATAAGCTTCGCGTTCCTCGCCGCTGAACTCGTCTACTCGGTCTTCAGACCTAAACCCTCGGAGCCTCCTCCACCACCACAGGCGGACAAACCGGACAAGAGTTTGAGGCGGGACGATTCGGACGAATACTTGACTAGTTAGCCTGTGCATAGCGGCACAGACCATATGGGAGCTTCAACAGAAAACGCTTCACTTGTTTGCCGATGCAGCACAAACAGTTTTGTTTTAGCTTCAGACGAAATCTTGAATGTTTGACTAGTTTGTTGGAATCCCGGCTGGGGGCCAAATATTTGTGCTGGCCTTTTTCTCGTTGGCCCGACTTTGAGTCCCCCTTACGTGGTGGAAAAGGACTTTAAACTACCAAACACCCACCTACCCACCTTTGACTAGTTAGCCGATGCAGCACAGACAATATGTAAGCTTTAGACGAAAATACTTGTTTACTTAGCCGCTGCTGTATTATCCATTAAGGGAGCGTCAGACGAAATACTCGACTAGTTACATGTACTAACTAGTTAGCCGCTGCTGCACAAACCATATGGGAGCTTCAGACGAAATACTTGACTAGTTACTAACTAGTTAGCCGCTGCAGCACAAACTGTAAACATTTTGTGAGGCCCAGACGAAAATACTTGACTGCATGTGGTTAGGCGCTGCAGTACAAATTATGTGGAAACTTCAGACGGAAAATTTTGACTAGTTACTAACTAGTTAGCCGCTGCAGCACAAACCATAAACATTATGGGAGCTCCAGACGAAAATACTTGACTGGTTAGGTGCTGCAGCACAAATTACGTGGGGACTTCAAACGGAAAAGCTTGACTAGTTAGCCGCTGCAGCACAAACCATACTTGGAGCTTCAGGCGAAAATGTTAACTTTGTCAAGTGACACCATGAGGGTTTTTTAAAGGTCAACCTACTTCTAGAGTTTCAGCGCAAAGGGAAGCAATGATTATTGACTAGCAGTGCGGGCGCATATTTGACTAGTTAGCCGGTGTGCACACGCAAACCATATGGGACACTCAGACGGAAATATTTGTCCAGAGACGCCTAGGCTGTACGACGAGGTATGTAACTTGATCAACGTAGCTTAGCAGCTGACTTATATATCAGTAACAACGATATTTCGTAACTAAGGACAAAGTGGGATGGGTGTTCGGGAGTTTAACGTCCTTTTTCCACCACGTACGGTTGATATAATAAATAATAATAATAATAATGGGTATTTCAGGGACGCCCTCCCTCCCGCAGGAGCTCAGGGCGCCTTACAGTCAACATGCACTCACTCATACAGACACGGAAACACACGCAACATTCCTTCGCACATACAGTTAACTGCAAACACATAATGTGCAGCATCATATCAAAGACGGGGTAACGAGAAAAAGACCAGCACAAATATTTGCCCCCAGCTGGGATTCGAACTCAGGGCCCAAGCATTGAAGGTCCAACGCTCTACCATTCGGCTATCTCCGCTCTCCTAAGGGCATGAGAGAGACAGGAAACTGCAGAGTGCCTAAACCAAAAACCCTACCTCATATTATAGAGCTATGAACCAAAGACAAATAATTATATCAACACCCAAGTCTGCCGTGTGCAATGGCGCACAGGCAGTTCGGAACACTGGCTGACTGGCGGTCGGGAAATTTGTTTCATGTTCTTTGGTTATTTCGTTTTCGTGGTGCACTCGTTATGTCATGTCATGTCATGTCATGTCATGTCATGTCATGTCTGTTATGTTATGTTACGTCACGTCACGTCACGCCACGTCACGTCACGTCATGTTTGTGTGTGTGTGCAAGTGTGAACACAAATCAGTCGTGAAGCAACGCACGTTAAAAACCTCATCAGTCATCAACATTTGTTTGTTTACTACCATGTATGTGAAAACGTTTACGGAAATCCGCTCGTGGAAATGCATTGTAACTCCTTAAACGTTATACTGTACAATCTAAGTGTTTTTGTTGTCATTTGTTTGTTGGGGGGGGGGGGGTTGTTGTTGTTGTTGTTGTGTTTGTTTGTTTGTTTGTTTGTTTGTTTGTTTGTTTGTTTGTTTGTTTGTTTGGGGTTTTTTGTTTGTTTGGTTTTTTTTTGTTTTTTGTTTGTTTGTTTTTTTGTTTTTTTTTTGGGGGGGGGGTATTATTCTTTTATTAGACTGGGTGAAAACATTTACATGGACATGCTATTGCTCATCAATTTACTTTTCTATGTGTGTTGAGGCACTGTGCATGGCCTGAGGGGAGTTTCTGTCTACAATACATAACTGTTGAAAGACGAACGTTCAGCTGTACAAAGGACAATTCTGTGTGGATGAATACAAATCGTGTTGTGTCCCATCCCCCACCCCAAACCCCCCGCTAAAAGTATTACCTTCCTGTATTTTTAATACAGCAGCAATAAACATCACGAATCACTGCGGTTTTAATGTTTTATAAGTTTAAGGGAACAACCATCTCCATTACTAGTCTGAGAAATACAAACAACCACACACACACACACACACACACACACACACACACACACACACACACACACACACACGCACGCACGCACGCACGCACGCACGCACGCACGCACGCACGCACGCACGCACGCACGCACGCACGCACACACACACACACACACACACATTTACTCCATGCATGAAGTGGTAGGTGATCATATATGTAAATGTATGGTATCTACTTTTTGTCATTATCTTTGATTTGTTGGCTAATAGATATTTTAGAGGCTGGGTGTTTTAAACGAGGAAGTTGACCGACTGTGCCAAACATGAATAGGAACTCCATAATGAAGTGCCGGAAAAAGAGAAACTGCTGTCGCACATGTCAATACGGGGCCGGGGATTTTTTAAAAGTTAGCCCTAATCTTTTGTCTTTGGATGTGGATTCTGAAAGAATACATGCAAGCTGTTCCAGACAACTTTTTGCGGAGCTTGTACATAAATATTCCTTTGTTAAGTTGAAACTTGTACTGTGGCATAATCCCCTCAGGGGGGTTCTAACTAGGTGAACCGGGCCGTATGGCCTGTGACCAGCTCTTAGTTATGCATCTCCAAGTGTGATAAGAACCCCTGTAGGTGAGTACACCACACCCAGTCAGTGAAGAATGGGATGGACAAGTCTGATGGAGACTTTGTCCAAAATCGATCGAGTACTATCCTACGTGCTAATCTAATACTGCATACTTCTTGCTTGGTACGAAACTAGAGTAAAAAGTACTCGCGTACTGCGTCCAACTGCTAGGTGTGTATCTGGGACAGGACTGACCCCCCCCCCACACCCCCCCACCCCCCCCCACACACACACAGTTCTGTCAATCCCTCATGACTACTGCTGGACTGAGAACAAGTGTTTTGGCTGCAGTTTTAAAGGTGAGGACCGAAACTAAACGGAGCGCGTATAGGCTGATCCTAGTGCAGCGGTACTGTCTTGAACTGAACTGAACTGCATTGAAGCATCTCTGTGTAGGCGTAGTCTAGCACACTGGGTTTTCTTGTACATCCCCCGGCAAAAACGGAGGAAATAATAAGGGCGTTCTTGATACAAAAAGAAACCTTCCATTACAGTCTGTCAGCAGCTCACGCTAAGAAGCCATAACTGATCTCCTTTAACCTAGTAACCTACATCGAGACACAGATAATTGCACTCTGTCACGACTAGTTCGGGCCAAGTTCCGAGGTCAAAAATCGTGATTTGTTTTCTTCCATTTTTTTCCCAAATAAGTTTAAAGTCTTGTATTTTACTCCTGCTATGTCGCTCTCTTCGTGCACTCGCAGAGAAGACACGGGATACAACAGAATACAGCTCCAATACTTTATTAACAGAAGATGCGCGGAGAACAAATTTTCGTGAAAGAAGAAGAAGAACCCAGAACGCTGTGCAGGGCTGCTTATATACTAAACAGGAACATTCCTCAACTTACTGGCAAGTTCGAAACCTTTCCAAGGTGACGTAATCTACTGACGTTAGTGCACCAGCATGTTCTGGGATGGTCTAGAAATTTCCATCGAAATGCTGTGGCTTTTCGCGAACTCTACAACAAAGTCTCATACGTTTGTCAGGTGTACAGCGGCAACACCGTGGAAGACTTTTCATCGAATGCACTTAATCCGTGCATCAGAATCAGCCGATTGGGATACAAATACAGCATCTGAAACCATTGTGGTGACTCTGGTTGGCGTATATACAGTCTTCAAAAAAAAAAGTTAAGGACTAGTCAACATAATAAGACATAAGACATTTATTAAATTTCCAAAAGAGGAACATTGCTTTGTGGTCTCTCATAAAAAAAAACATAAAACATGCCAAACACTCACTCATACGGCCATGCACACCCATTCCACCTATTACATGCTCGCACACTCATACCTAAAAATCTATCACAATGTTGCAGCACTATAAATAAATTACAACACTACTACATAAATAAATTACAACAGCAGTGGTGAACATAACTCTATCACAGTCAACGCCAGCTGACACCCGTCAAGAAACTACACACACAACCCTACATCTGCTTATTCATCAGCCTAATAGACATTGGTACAAAGCTATTCATTGTTTTGAGTTTCTTGGCAGTAAAGGCTCTAAGCCGTCGGCCTGATGGTAATTTCTGATAATGCTGGGATAAAATGTGGCCAGAATCATTCATAATACTAAAACCCTTCCTCACCATTCTATTCTCATACAACACACTCAAACTTGCTTGCCTTTCACCCACAACCTTGCTGCCTTTATTGACAATGCAGTTCAGCTTACTTTTGTTTTTTACAGTCAGAGTGCCAAACCAGCACAGAAAAGAGAAAGTTAGAACAGATTCAATAAAACTGATGGGTGACATAATGGGTGACAGTTTCAATAAATCAAAAGAATTAAACGAATACGATTTTTCCCGTAAAATTCGGTAGCAAGGTTAAGGGGTAATTAGTGAACATGGCGACCACTGTGTGGATGGCACGTGCGGGTCACACAGCATACTTGGCGAGTTTGAAAATCTGCAATTTCGGCAAAACTAGACCGAGTTTCAGTGTTCAGTGAGCGATACCTGGGGCTTTCTGCAAGGCAAAAATGAGATGCAGGTCAAAGAATGTATCCCTGGTTATGAACTGTGCTCATTTATTTGCCTACATAAGCCGCCGTTTCAGCGATGTTCAGCACTACACCAGCATGCCACCACGACAAAAGTTGAATGATATTTGCAAGTGGTCCTTAACTTTTTGTGAAGGCTGTATGATGTTCTACGTACGTAGAACCGTACCGCGTACTGAGCAGACGACT
>JACVVK020000024.1:795000-827500 GCA_018292915.2 Batillaria attramentaria
AGAGACATGCTCCTGTGCCAGCCGCGCATGAATACTGACAAATAGTCCACAAGCCAGGCTTATTTTTCCCTAATTTTACTATTACCTGGCATGAAACCTATTTACAAAGCCAACAAGAAGCACCAGATTGTTTTTTTTTACTCTGCACGCAAATTTTAAAAGGGGCAAACATTTTCTACTATATTTAGCGTAGTGACCCGGAAGCTATTAGTGGTCTGTAACCTGTTGCGTCGGACCCACAGACCTGTCGGACCTCAGCCATAGATCTATTCATTTTCGAAATGTCCGAATACTCTCTGACCGAGGCGGACGTAATAACGTCCTATCATTACTGCGCCACAGCGGACAATATTCAAGACACATGTGCTATACTGTTTACGGTCAGCCATGAAGTTCCTGTTACATAGCTCCCATGGATATGAAGCCGCCCTGCTAAATAACTAATATGGCACGACAGTAAGCGTTCCAGCTGAAATAAGCATTTCTTTGGCGAAGTCAGGCGGGTGTGGTGTAAGGAAAGAAATTGAGCGTGGGGTCATGTGCAGTGCGACCACAAAGCAATGTTCCACATTTATAATAATAATAATAATAATAATAATACAGGGGCGCCGGAACCGGGGGGGGGCAGGGGGGGCAGCTGCCCCCCCCCTGTACCCAAGCAGGGGGGGGGGGGGGCAAGAGTATCTTTTTGCCCCCCCCCCCCCCTGGAAAATCAGGTGACTATGGCAAGAGGGGGGGCAAAACCATGGTCTTGCCCCCCCCCCTCCCTTCCCCTACCCTCCCTCCCCCTCTTCCTGCTCTCTCCCTCATCCCACCCAACAGAGAACTCAGTTTAGCCGTTGCATGAAATATCAAAACGACTTGGCAGAAAGTCGTCTGATAACCATTTTCGCCCCCCCCCCCCCCCCCCCCCCGCTTGTCCTTCCTTTAAGTGGCTCCCTGGTTCGTAAAGCATCATCTGAACGCAGCATCTGAACGCCGACCCCCCCCCCCCCCACCCCCCCCCCCCCCCCCCCCCCGCTTTTCACTTTCTCCGGGCAACGTCCTTCCTTTCACTGGCTCTGGCCTTTCCCCACTTTGAGATTCTGCCCCCCCCCCCCCCCCCAACATCTTCCGGCGCCCCTGTAATAATAATAATGAGTATTGTATAGGCGCTTTACCCAATTTCGTGAATCTGCTCAAAGCGATTGCGAACTGAACCCAACACGTGGGACTCGAACCCCTGACCTCCCGTATTGGTGACAAGTCTCTTAACCACTAGACCAACCGACCGCCCATTGAAATTCAATAAATTCTTACGTCTTACGTCTTTGTTTGAGGTACCCTGTTTGGCAAGTGTGCTAGTCTGTAGTGATTTTTGTTGTCATAAAAAAGTGTGATTTTCGTGATTGTGGTATGCAGGTCAAGGTGCACGGCAGACGGTCACAAACAGAGGCGGCAAGCTGACAGTGAAGCTGGGACTTTTTGCACACAGGTGGGACACAAGTGAGGCAAGCGGACTTGTGTGAACTGCCTCTCTGGCCTGAAGAGAAAGTAGACGTGCATTACTACAGTGAGGCCTGAGCGGAAAGGAGACATTCCATTTTTTTTAAACCCATGTGCCTTTGAATGGTCTTGTCATGGTAGTAATTGTTTGTAGATTGAAGCATTTTTAGGGGTGACTATGATGCCTGAGGCTGATAGGGAATATATAGGCATTTTGAGGCCCTGTGTATTTGCCCTACGCCCACGGTGGACAGTATTCAGGACACGTGTCCTAGACTTTTAAGTCAGCCAGGACATTACTTTACTTTACTTTATTCCTGTAAACTCCCGGAGGAGCATAGGGCCGCAACAACACCACGCCAACGGACTCTGTTCTGAGCTGCTCTCTTCAGCTGG
The DNA here is from genome assembly GCA_018292915.2 of Batillaria attramentaria. Lineage (NCBI taxonomy): Eukaryota > Metazoa > Mollusca > Gastropoda > Batillariidae > Batillaria > Batillaria attramentaria. The sequence goes on from JACVVK020000024.1 coordinate 796,882, forward strand.
GTCCATGTCAATCCGGCAGCCTTCGCTTCACTCTCGACAGATCTCCTCCATGTGGTCTTGGTCGTAAGAAGACTTGTCGGCGAGCTGGCTTCCCGAAGGCTTTCACCAGTCCGCGTCATAGGCCCCTCGGAAGAGGAGTCTTTCCGTCCAGACATTTGTTGGAGTGAAGTTGTTGTTGCAGTTTCTGTAGCAGGCTGGTTTTTTCCGGGGTAGGGTTGCTAGCCCCACGCCCAACCCTCCTCCTTTCTCATCCAGGCTTGGGACTGGCAATGGCGGAGTTGCCAGGACATTCCTATTACATAATTCCAACGGATGTGAAGCCATGCTAATAACTTATTTTGCACGACTGTAACCCTTCCAGCTGAAATCAGCATTTCTTTGGCGAAGCAGGCGGGTGTGTGCCGGCCGCTCAGTTACAGCGCAAATTTCGCTGGCACGATTGTCTCAGTGCCTGGGCAGCGTGATTCCAGGAAAGCCGCGGCCGTAAAAGACAGGTCTACAGTACAGTGCAGTGTGTCCACAGGAGCACAAGGTTCTAGCAAGCTGTTAGCTACTATGATTTTTGTGTACAACGAGTGAAAGACAGCGATGAAGACCACGAGCTGATACTTGGCGCCGTCGAATCGATAGGAAGTGAGTTTTTTTGATTGTTTCTTTTTTTTTAATTTACTGATTTACAAATCTCTGTATACAGGCAGGTATATTATATTGGATACATAGGATATGTAATATGAGATGCGACGCGTTTTCAGCTTCGCAGGTAACCCGAATTTCAAACAAAGCGACAAGAAAACAAAGATAATTAAATGAGGAAAACTGACATTGACATTAAGGCCTACTGTGGTTGGTTGGGTGGTTGGTTAGTTTTGTCCACGCCTTAAACGGGCAAATTTTCATCTTTGCTACGCCAACTTATGTTTTGGAACAGATTCGCTCGTGAGTGCGCCTGTACGCTCGAACTACTCTATCTTGATGGTTTAGTACAGCTCTTAATGCGATGTTGTTTACACTTTGTGCGAGCCGTCGAAGACTTTACGACTGTTCTCACAGTACTCGAGTGCTCGGTGTGGTCATCCAGTACACTTCTGTTGACTCAATGCCATCAATACAGACGCTGTCACTGTCCGGGTGTCTATACGTGGTGTGATGATAGATACCACGAAAACAGATCAGAACGATCTGTGAGAATAAATATGGTAGCATTACCCCGTTTAACAAATGTTCTTGTTTGAAGATGAGACTGGCGAGAATGTTGGGCTGAACAGCGAAGTGTAATTTGACGTCAAAACTCAGTATTTATATGCTAATATACAAACAAACAAAAAAACATTCGGGAAGGAGAAAGGTATCTGGAACATTCCGAAACTATTGAAGCAAGAGGATAACAGAACATAGTGGCGGCTAGTGGGCTGGTAGATTAACTGCACACAGCCTCATAATTTGAACAATCTGTCAAAATCGGCCCCCCTAAAAATGCATTTGGCCGTTCGTTTGTTGAATTTTTAACGAAGAATGTATCTCCGCGCAACGTTTAACTCTATCTCACTCTGGACATTCTTCTTCTTTTTTTTTCTTTTTTTTTCTTTTTTTTTTTTGGGGGGGGGGGTGGGGGTGGTGGTGGTGGTGGTGGTGATTTCTGAGTTCGTTTATTAATTTCTTCATTAATTCGTTTGCCTAGTTATTCAGTAATACGAATAACTTACTAGTGTTGTGATCTTCGGTTACTTCGGCTTCTTCCCTCGGATACAAACGACCGTAAAGGCTTCCTACAAGGCTTAAATTTTCTACTTAATTTTTTTTTACAAGAATTTTTTTTTATTATTCTTGTTTTTGTAGCATACTCACGAACATACACACATACATATAAACATATAAACAATAAACATACATACATACATACATATAAACATATAAACAATAAACATACATACACACATACATATAAACATATAAACAATAAACATACATACACACATACATATAAACATATAAACAATAAACATACATACACACATACATATAAACATATAAACAATAAACATACATACACACATACATATAAACATATAAACAATAAACATACATACACACATACATATAAACAATAAACATACATACACACATACATATAAACATATAAACAATAAACATACATACACACATACATATAAACATATAAACAATAAACATACATACACACATACATATAAACATATAAACAATAAACATACATACACACATACATATAAACAATAAACATACATACACACATACATATAAACAATAAACATACATACACACATACATATAAACATATAAACAATAAACATACATACACACATACATATAAACATATAAACAATAAACATACATACACACATACATATAAACATATAAACAATAAACATACATACATACATACATACATGCCAGCTTGCCTGCATGCGTTTGAAAAATAAATAAATAAAAAAATTAAACAAACAAACAAACAAAAAACATGCACATATGCTTGCTATCACGTTCTAGTTACTCGAACATAGTCACTCTGGACATTCTTATATTCAGAGCATGTGTGGCCGTGAGCAAATATAAAACATAATTATCAGGCAAGCGCCGATTAACACAGGACACACTCTAACAAATACTAGTGGTTCTCTTAGAGCCGCGCAAGCGTACAACACGACTATGGATCCTTCCAGAACAAGGCAAGTCGCAATCTGTATTCCAGGATGACAAAGAAAAACTAAATGAGAATTTTTTGATTGTTTCCTTAGCTGTAAATGAAGGCGTTGTTGTTGACTGCGTGTGGTGATCATGTAAATCAGAGCGACTCGCTACGCCGCTCGTACGTGTAAATAAAATCACAGGGGAATAAAACATCGTTGTTCAGGAACATTATACTTTGCATATCAGACAGTGGGCAGCGTGCGCGGGTTGTTCTGTAGTGGTTTAGGTGAGCTGCATGTTATGTTGTTTTATTGTTGTTGGGGTTTTTTGTTTGGTTGGTTGGTTGGTCGGTTGGCTGGTTTTTGTTTTTGTTTTGTTTGTTTGTTGTTGTTGTTTGTTGTTGTTGGGTTTTTTGTTTGTTTTTGATTTTTGTTTTGTTTGTTTTTTTGTTTTGTTTTGTTTTGGTTTGGGGGGTTTTTGGGTTGTTTTGTTTTTGTTTGTTTTTTTTTTTTGGGGGGGGGGGGGGTAGTTGTTTTTTGGTTTTTTTTTGTTTGTTTGTTTTTTTGTTGTTGTTGGTTTTTTTTGTTGTTGTTGTTTTTTTTTTTGGGGGGGGGGCGGTAACCTCTTTATTATCCCAGAGAAGAGCTAAAAGAGAGCCTAACGAGGCAGCGTTAGGCTTAATGATTAGCCCGGTTGCTCGGTAGCGATTTCGGTTAGTTGGATTTTTCAATGTGGCATGGTCGTTTATCAACGTTTCCCAAAGACAATTCTGTCCGGGTCAGATGTGAATATCGCACACAGCTATCTTCTATATCCGTGGTGATGTACATCAAGTTCTGCGAACAGTTTTCTTCCTTGCCCATGAACGCAACCCTCTCTCCCGACCTTACGAAATTTTTTTTCTTTCTTTCTTTCTTCTTTTCTTATTTTGCTAATTGCCAATTTCCTATTCTCTTTTTCAGGCCTAACACCCTCAAAGAACATCGAAGTAGAACGTGACAGAAGGTGGTTGCAGGCTTGTCTGGTGGGTCTGACAACGTTGATGAAGTTGATGAAATCTCTTGTCTACTCTTGTTGTCGTCCCTTCCGTCATTAGCTCTGGAGGGAGCCATCATTATGAAGACAGGTGCAGTACACCAGAGTACATTACTTTCAGTCGGCATTAACATAGTGCGTGTGTGTGTGTGTGTGTGTGTGTGTGTGTGTGTGTGTGTGTGTGTGTGTGGTAGAAAAAGACGATCTGAAGCTAATGTTAACGACCGGCCATAATGGCTTCCATTGCTTAGACTTTTCCGTCCTGGGCTCACAGTTACCGCCTGGACACCTATCAATTATGCATATCGTGGATATGGCCGTGCAGTCTGACTTTTTCTCTGTGGTACACATCGAATCGACAAGCTGCTTCAAACAAATCGGCATGGACACATGTTACTGGACGACCCCACCCCTGTCTATCAAAAGGGCCGAGCCCGCAGAATTCAGCCAATCGCGTCCCGCGGCACGATGAGCACAACACATGGCATGGCCTGGCAAGCTTTTTGCCAGACACTACAACGAGGGAAGCACGTGTAGTTTGATATGACTGAAACATGGAAAGAAAGCAGTAAGTCCACTGACGTCTACGAGGAAAAAGGACCATAACGTCAATCTCTTTTATCTTGAAATCACCCCTTTTGCTATAAAATGACGTCATGGACGTACTGTGTTTTGCCAATACACGGCAAGGGAAAGGGGCGTGGCTGTGGCCTTGGGGCTTCACTGAGTGTCGAGTGGAGTCGTATGTTATACAGGCGTCATGGATGTTGCCGTGCGGTTTGGCTTTTGCTACACTGGTACACATCGACAAGTTGCATATCGACCCAGGGATTCTGACAACCTGTCCCTCCGGTCTCGTGACAGTCCCCAGATAGCTTCCGGGTCATGTAGTAGCCACGCTAAATATAGAACAAAATTGTTGCCCCTTTTAAAATTTGTGTGCAGAGTAAAATCTGGGGCTTTTTGTTGGCTTTGTAAATAAGTTTCATGCCAGGTAATGGTAAAATTAGGGGGAAATGAGCATGGCTTGTGGTTTGTTTGTATTCATGCGCGGCTGGCACAGGAGCCAGCAAACGACAGAGGAATGAGGGAGTATGTGGTCGCTGCCAACAATGCCGAAAAACGGAATATTGGAATTTGTTGAAATTTACTCTACACATGAGTCTTTAGCTGCCGGATTTTTGTGATTTTGGGGGTGAATTTTAAAGCATTTCTAGGGTGTCATGTGCAACGTTATGTTCAAGAGGGAATATATAGCGTTTTCTTGAAATTCTGCATTTGTGTCCTGTAGCCAGACCGTGCTATATGTTTCAGTGACTAGTCAACCTTTCCCTGATCTTTTCATTATTTTTTGTCTTCCATGTACTGTTCTTCAGTTGCAACAATCACCATCCGCCTGCTGGGGTCTGGTGCATGAAAAGAAACTAGACAAGTCTGTGACTTAGCTCTAGTCTTAAACTTATTACGTCGGGAATGTATTACAGTTGAGCTGCTGAAAAATTCGTGAACTCGCCACAGTCGCGGTTTATGGATCTCGTACTAATCTTTTAGTCTCAGCTTAGTCAGCCTAGTCTCGGACTAAAGTCTTAGTCTTTCTCCGTGCATCAGATCCCTGAAGATTATGTCAGGCACATCATTAAAGGAAGCTGGTCGTCACCCATAAAAAGTCTCTTTTAATGAAATGAGTTTTTCGAAAATTTCCCATTTTGTTTAAACTTCAGTTGTTGAAGCCGGGTCCTAGACAATTTCCATTTTTACCGAATCACTCCGCTGATTAAAGTGAAAATATCTTCAATTTTCAAAATGACGGTCATTGATTCTGTGCCAGTGGCACAGCTCACAAGGTCTATCGAAGTGTTTACAAGAAAGAAGACAATACTAGTGCAGGCGTACCGTACCAATGACAGGAGAAGCAGATTATCGACGACTCCACTCCTGTACACATTTTTTTTTTTTTTGGGGGGGGGGGGAGGGGGGAGGCTGCCCCAACTCTTTGCCAGCTCCAGTGGTGTTCCTCCCAGGTCATGGGTAGAATCCACGAAGGGCTCGTAAGCTGGGACAATGTTTATCATGCATGATGATGGAGATGAGGATGATGCTATGGAGGTCTGTGTGGTTTGGGACTGCGGGACAGGGCCGTATTCCACGCTTCCTGTCATAAATGTCCCAGCATTAACCAGGCCTGGGAACTACGGCACCTGCTTTGCCGGCCGTGTAATCATCCACATCATAAAACGTGTCATAAAACGTGTCGTACCAAGGGAAGCACCCCAAAAGTCGCACCCGTGAAGGGGGACTCAAACCTGACCTGTCCCATTGGTGACTAAGTCTTAACCACTAGACCACCGACCACCGACCGCCCATTATCATCATCATCATGATTTTGTCTCACTCCGCAGAGGCATTCCTCCTTGTAGTCCTGAACTGGTTCATCATACCCGTCCTTGTCACCGCCATGTCCGCCGCTAGTCCAACCTCCACACAGCCAAGTCGAGACGGCCCCAGTCCCGACACCACTTACAACTCCCCAGACTGCCGAGCGCCGATGAGGAATCAGCTTTGTTGTGGCAGAAGCGGAAATGACGTCACGACGCAACTTGACGGGCAGAAGGACGTCATGAGCGTAAAGTTCGTCAGCGACTTGGCACAAAGTCTGAAATGGACCTCCACCTTTCTCATTTACGACAGTGAACACGGTAAGTTTGTTTGGCCGAAATGTGAAGCTGTCCTTAGATTTTAAATTATCAATTGATGGATGAAACATTCTGGAAGCTGAAGTTCCCCAGATTTAGATTCATGTATATTTTGCTCTCTTTGTTTGGTTGGTTATTTGTTGAGAGCGGGTAATAAACACCTACACGTAGTCTCTCACGCGTGTCTGTTTGTTTGCTTGCTTGTAAAAGAAATAAATATAAATTAAATAGCGTACAAATATATCAGTGAGTCTTTTTGTTGTTGTTGTCGTTGCTGTCGTGCTGCTGCTGATGCTGCTGCTGCTGCTGCTGCTGCTGATGATGATGATGATGATGATGATGATGATGATGATGATGATGATGATGATCTTTCCGTGAAATAATTACCTGGGAAACGTTTCAATTACGTTACGGTACTATTTACTGAATATTGTCGTTGAACCTTCTCATTGCAATTGACGTTGTGTATATTTACAGAAAACTTAGTAAGCATGTTGACGTCCGATTTTTCGGCAAATATGACGAAGATAGTGTACCAGCTTGTACTGGCGGACATGGAATGTACCGACACATACATCAAGTCAGCAATACTGGACGCCATCAAGACATCAGACACACTGGACGCTGTTCTCGTCTGTTCTCTGCCTTGCATTTTGAGAGTACTTGAAACGGTAACGAGCTATGGACTATTATGTTTATTATTACATAAAGTCAAGCGATTTTACTGTTCCAAACTGGGAAATTTGCTTGCAACACGTATTAAATATGGGGATAGGACATTTACGACAGCGAACACGGTAAGTTGTCTAGCCGAAATGTAAAGCTTACAGTATCTATTTCATGTAATATTTATGTATAAAATAAAGATTGAAACCTATTTTAATATTACATACATATTCATCATCCTCACCGGCAGCTTTTCCTTTGAAGTGGACGGTGGTACACGTATATGTCTTTAGCGAACTACACAAATGATACATGTGCACATATTCAGATGATGTCATCAAGAGTCACACCATAAAAACAAGAACGCCTTCAAGATATCAGTTGTCAGTGGAAATCGAGATTTTAAGACATTTGCTTTTGATAACACGCCTCGTCTTTGATCCATTACGGTTTAACCCTTTCACTGCCACACACGTTTCGGTCCACGCATGGATAACATCTCTTCACGTCACTCTGCTGTAAACAGGTATCAAAACCCATGTTGCATTCAGAGAGCTCCCCCCACCCCCCCCCCCCCACCCCACCCCCACCCCAACACCCCCCCCCCCCCCACACCCTCAAACTACTGGAAAGTCTAGATTTAACATTTTAACTAACGTAACAGTGAGGCTACTGGTGCGATTCATGAAATCCTGTGACAGCGGCAGTGAAAGGGTTAAACACTTGATGAACAGGCCTCAGACGGTTCAACTTACCTATCAAAGAGGCGATAATCGAAGGAAGCCCATGCCAGATGTCGATTTACATTGTCGTTGTTTCTAACATAAGGGCGTTTCACAAACGCTCTGTTTAAAGGTCTGCGATCTTCATAAAAAGCCACAAATAGCGTGTTTTACAAAAACTATCCGACTGCAATATGCGCAGTCAACTGTGTCACAGTTGCAGAGTTTTCAGCGTCCCTGCAAAGCCTATGAAAGCTAAGTGCAGCCTGATTTCACATCTCAGTTTGCGTTTTGACACTGAGCGTGAAGGATCGCGGTGGCCAGTTTTCTCGTGCAGCACACAACACCCGCTGTGCGCTCTCACTGCAAACTCACGCTCTGGTTTTATAAGGGTCTCTGAAGAGCTCAATGCACTGCAACTGTGACAGAGTTGCCTGCACAATCGCAGTTTAAAACACACACACACACACACACACACACACACACACACACACACACACACACACACACACACACACACAATGTTTGCGGTTTGTTTGGGGGTTTTGTTGTTGTTGTTGTTGTTGTTTGGTTGAGATTGCAGACCTTTAAGTTTGTTTGGTTTGGGGTTTCATGCAGGCCTTAAGTCTGGAGAAAGAATTCAAGAGACGGTTGTCGGTTGTTCAGTCGACAAAATGGCTGCTGGTGCCGTCCGGAGATGAGGACGCCGCCATGTTTGACAGAATCTTCTCTCTCGGCTTCGATAACATTGCTGTTGTCTCCAGACCTCTGCTCCTGTCGAACCATTTCAGCGACACGCAGGTTGGGGTGAGATGTTAGTCTGGGCCCGTATGTAAAAGTCGTGGTTAATTTAATCCACGGCTACGGGCCTAACCCAGACAAGGACAAAAGAAACCCCAAAACAAAATTTAATTTTAAAAAAAATAACTAACACACACACACACACACACACACACACACACACACACACACACACACACACTATTTGCGGCTTTTTGTTGAGATTGCGGACCTTTAAGTCTGTCTGGTTGGTGTTTAACCCTTTCACTGCCACACACGTTTCGGTCCACGCATGGATAACATCTCTTCACGTCACTCTGCTGTAAACAGGTATCAAAACTATATTGCATTCAGAGAGCTCCCCCCCATCCCCCAAACTACTGGAAAGTCTAGATTTAACATTTTAACTAACTTAACAGTGAGGCTACTGGTGCGATTCATGAAATCCTGTGACAGCGGTAGTGAAAGGGTAAATGCAGGCCTTGAACTTTGGACAGCACTTTCAGCCAAACTAACGTAAAGACAAAAGAATTCAAATATAGTCTGTTTATCGCACTAGTTGTACGAGAAAGTTGTGAGCCTACAGTCGGTATACTCCTACTCCCCTTAGTATGGCAGTAATAATAACAGTGGGGGGGGGGGGGGGGTTAACGTCCTTTTCCACCACATACGGGTGATATCAAAGACGGGGCAACGATGAAAAAGCCAGCACAAATATTTGGCCCCAGCCGGGATACGAACTCATGACCCGAGCATTAGAAGTCCAACGCTCTACCACTGATTCGGCCACCCCGGCTCCCCAATAATCATAATAGTGAAGGAAACGTTCCTAACATGCGCTGTTATTACTGTAAGGACCTGGAGTGCTCTCCCCTGGTCGTGTCGACACTGCTGTGGAAAGAAGACAAACGGAGAGAGTTAAGTCCCGTGGGCCACTACTGCCCGGACCAAGGGGCCGTCATTCTGTCCGACATTTTCCCCAACGCCAAGCTGGGATTCAACGGCAGACATTTCATCGTCTCCACGATGCTGGTATTTATACAATGTGCCATTTCGGCCTGTTTAATTTTATACATTAATGCGTTTCTAGTCAAGGTTAGGCATTACGGGTGGCCTGCCAGCAAGATCAGAAATGGTGAAGAGGTTCTGACGGACGTTACATGACCAAATCCTTGGTCATTATACACAGCAGAGCAGAGGCGTGCAAAAAGGCAATGGTATATATACACTGTACATGGGAACAATCTCAAAAACGATACACTTTGGTCTCTGTTGCATAAGCTGCTCTCCACGCCCCTCCTCCCCTCCCCCCCCCCCCCCACTCTTTCCCCCTGTTTTTGAGGCGCTTAGAGCTTCCCAAAGGACAGGCGCCATAAACTTGAAATGATTATTATTATTATTATGTTTGCCGACCAGTGGGACCCCTACATGATGCGCAATGTAACGAACGGCAGCTACCACTACTATGGGCTATGTGCCGACCTGCTGGAGGAACTTTCCCGATCACTCAACTTCTCGTGAGTTGCATAGATCAGGATTTTACGGCATTTTACGCAAACACCATTTTGTGCGTGCTAGCGTGCGTGCGTGCGTGCGTGCGTGCGTGCGTGCGTGCGTGCGTGTGTGTGTGTGTGTGTGTGTGTGTGTGTTAGAAATGCATATAAATTAATTTGTTGGCTTTTTTTACTACTTTATTATCTGTTTTCGGGAAATTTGGGCTGCTTTCTCTCCGAGGTGCAGCGCCACCCAATATATATCCTACTTTTCAATTTTGCCGGGGGAGGAAATCCGGATAACCCGGAGAGAAACCCCCGATGGGCAGCCCGGTAGCCAGGGAAAATAAAACGGTATCTCGACCTGGGCTCGAATCCACGTTTCATCGTCGTGACAGCGGTGACTGCCGTTCAGTAGCGCAGCGGCTAAATCCGACGCGCTACCTATTGGACCACTGCCCACGCCATAGAATATGTTATCATTATATTTTGTTTACGGCAAAACCACTGCCCATTTTCAGAATGTAGTTGTTTGTTGAGTGCACGATTTTATTGTACGTTTCCTGATTTGAACCAATTATCAGGTACACACTGATAGAACCCGCGGATCAGATGTGGGGACACAATAATAGTGGCGAGTGGTCTGGGCTGGTCGGCCAGCTTCACAGACAGGTAATGGTTCCTCCCTCTTGCTGTGTTTGTTAAGCGGCGCTGCTCCCGCCCGGGAGTTCCGTCCACTACTGGGTTACCTTATCTTTTATTTATGAATCAGTTTACTGTTTATTGTTTGCACTAACAGCGCCTCTAGTCTTTCCACAAGAGGGTGGGTGGGTGGGTGTTTGGGGGTTTAACGTCCTTTTCCACCATGTACGGGTGATATCAAAGACGGGGCAACGATGAAAAAGCCACCACAAATATTTGGCTCCAGCCGGGATACGAACTCACGACCCGAGCATTAGAAGTCCAACGCTCTAACATTCGGCCACCCCGGCTCCCCTCGGGCTAACCGAGACCGAGCCGAGCTAAGTGATACCCAAGAAGGAAAAAAAAACAAAAACACACGATGACAAGGAAAGTGGACACGTGCGAACTTTGAGGTCCCCGTGTTATTTCACAGTGTGCAGAGAGGCGACGAAAACTGTCGCATTCACCAGCACAGTACATTTTCAGCCTGTTTAGAGAATATTGCCTGCATGAGTTGCCTCCCTTGCCGCAACAAGCACGCATTTTTCGTGGCAGAGCACAAAGCTCCCGCGAAAAATGCATGCTTGCTGCGGGTCTGTGTATGCACGGGGGACAACTCATGCAGGAAATAATCTCGAAACAGGCTGAAAATGTAGTGTGCTGGTGAATGCGACAGTTTTCACCGCTTCTGTGCACACTGTGAAATAACACTGGGACCTCAAAGTTGTTCGCAACTGTCCACTTTCCTTGTCATCGAGTATTATTGTTTTTTTCCTTCTTAGGTATCGTTTAGGTCGGATCGGTCTCGGTTAGCCCGATTTGGACGTCGTATCAGGGGCCTAGAGAAGCGACGGTCCCGGAACAGGGTTGGTGTTTGTTAAGTGGCGCTGCTCCCGCCCGGGAGTTCAGACCACTGCTGGGTTACCTTATCTTTTATTTATTAATCATTTTACTGTTTATTGTTTGCACTAACGGCGGCTCTTGTCTTTTGCACAACACATTTCTCAGTTGAGACACTAAAGTACATCTTATCTTGTATATGATATCATCTTAACTTATCTTTAAAATGACAATTTCCTCTACTCTTTTTCCCGGGGAGTCGGGGTGGCCGAATGGTAGAGCGTTGGACTTCTAATGCTCGGGTCGTGAGTTCGTATCCCGGCTGGGGCCAAATATTTGTGCTGGCTTTTTCATTGTTGCCCCGTCTTTGATACCACCCGTATGTGGTGGAAAAGGACGTTAAATCGCCAAACACCCACCCTCTACTTTTTTCCCGTCTTTCCACGGGGATCCGGGATAGGCGACTAGTAGAGGTTTGGATTTTCAATGCTCGGGTCAGTGAGTTCAAATGCAGACTAGGGCCAAATATTTGTGCTGGCCTTTTTCTCGTTGTCTCGTCTTTGACATCACCCATTTCACTTGGTGGAAAAGGACGTTAAACTCCCATACACTCATCCCCACGACACCCCCGTCTTTCCACAACATATTTCGCACTACGTCGAGACAATAAAGTGTATCTCATCTGATATCTTATAATTATCATTTTCACTTATCTTATAAATAAATTTGTTTGTTTGTGTGTTTGTCAGAATACGGAATACACAATACAGAATACGTTATTAATCCCGAATTGGCGAAAGGGAAGTTGCTTTTCCGTCCCACATAAGCAACAGAAATATTCATAAATGAGACTGGAGCCGGAATAGCCGAATGGTAGAGTGTTGGACTTTCAATGCTCGGGTCGTGAGTTCGAATCCCGGCTGGAGCCAAACGTTTGTGCTGGCTTTTTCTCGTTGCCCCGTCATTGATATCACCCGTAAGTGGTGGCAAAGGACGTGATACTCCCAAACACCCACCCACCCTTCGCGTCTGTGTTTTCAATGACATAAACTGATAAAGTACATTACCTTTTCGGTCCTACGTTTGACACAAACCTTTAAATCATACGTGGTGAAAAAGGCCAAACTCCCATACACCCACCCACCCTCATAAATAAGAAAAATAAAAAAGTGAGTAAAACAAACCTTGACTAACACAATTACTTAAAATCAAGAAATCTGACTGTGTAACACTATGGCTATCCTTCCGGCCGATCTGAACGTTCAGGAGGTTGACCTGACGATGGCGCCTCTGGCCATGAGCAAGGAGAGGGAGGCCGTGATGGACTTCACATTTCCCTTCTACCACGACTTCTCGGGAGTCCTGCTCAAGCGGCCTGACCCCAACGCCACCAAGTGGCGCGTGTACATAGACATTTTCCGCTGGGAGGTGCTGCTGTGCCTGGCGGTGGCCATGCTGTGTGGCTCTGTCATTGGAGTCTGCATCGATGTCGGGGAGGGGATGATCGTCGGGAAGTGCAGCGTGTGGCTGTCTCTCAACAGGTGTTGGGTGTTGCTGGGCGCTTTGCTGGCGCAAGGTATTTGAAGAGTTTTTATCTTAAGAGGATCCAAATGGGACCGTTTAGGAAGGTTTGCTTTTGTTTTGTTTTGTTTTTTGGTTGGTTGGTTGGTTGGTTGTTGTTGTTGTTTGTTTGTTTGTTTGTTTGTTTGTTTGTTTGTTTGTTTGTTTGTTTGTTTGTTTGTTTGTTTGTTTGTTGGGGAGCCGGGGTGGTCGAATGGTAGAGCGTTGGACTTCTAATGCTCGGGTCGTGAGTTCGATCCCGGCTGGGGCCAAATATTTGTGCTGGCTTTTTCATCGTTGCCCCGTCTTTGATATCACCCTATGTGGTGGAAAAGGACGTTAAACCCCCAAACACCCACCCACCCTTGTTTGTTTGTTTGTTTGTTTGTTTGTTTGTTTGTTTGTTGTTGTTGTTGTTGTTTGTTTTTGTTTTGTTTTGTTTTGTTTGTTTGTTGTTGTTGTTGTTGTTGTTTTTGTTTTTGTTTTTTGGGGGGGGGGGTCCTTCCATCATCATCTTCCTTTTGTTCCAAATTTTTTGCTTCTTTTTTTTTATCATTACAATATTTCTCTCTTTGTTTCTGATTTTTTTTTCTGTTAACTTATAGAAACATATGTCCATGAAAAAAATCCGACGTAACTATCAATCAATCAATCAATCAATCAATCAAATCAAATCATGTCCGAAAACAGTTAATTAGTATTTGAGTGACAAGGGGATTTGGTCTAGTGGTTAAGGTATCCGACTTCGGATCCTGAGCCGCCCGGTTCGAATCCCTGGTGGGAAGGAATTTGGAGTCAAATCGAGTCAAAACCACGTGCAGACTTGTTTACGGTGCCTGTCCCGCTCTCGTGTACACACGCACACACAAATACCAAGCGTGCACGCTAAAAAAAAAAAAAATAAATAAATAAATAAATAAAATAAAAATCCCACGACCATCTGTCGAAAAAGAGTCGGTGGCGTGGAAAACAGAAACACTGTCGGACGCATCAGAGTAAATAGCAAAGGTGAAAGTTTGCACATAAAACGACGCTTAGCGGCAGCAGGCTTTCACTGCTTCGTCCTCCGGCCCCACGGCGCCATAAGCATTTCAGAAGAGATGGATATAATTTATGTGCGCCGAGGAGAAGTCTACCATACCATAAATGTCATGCTATACCCTAGGCTGTCGTCGCCTTCCCAAACGTGGCAGCGGGCGCATGTTCCTGTCAGCGTGGTGGTTGTTCTCCATCGTGATGGCGGCCACGTACAGCGGTAACCTGATCGCCTTTCTCACCGTCACCAAGGACAAGGCGCCCTTCGACACGCTGGAGGAGATGGTGCGGCAGGACCAGTATACATACGGCACTATTGACCAGTCCATGTGGACCATGCTGTTTGAGGTTGGTGCGTGTGGTTACTTTGTAGTTTGTACAAATAATTATATAGCGCAGTCAAACACTGAAACAGTTTAGTGGGTAATGATAGCGTTGTGATGACTAGCGTGTTCTGTCTGTTCGCAGCGAAGGTCATTTCAAAGTCGGGACCAAGTACAATGTCAAGGGAAAAAAGAGCTACACAGTTGTTGAAAAATTTGAGCTTGTCAGACAGACAGACCGACAGACCGACACACCGGCAGACAGACAGACAGACTGACTGACTGACTGACTGGCTGACTGAGGACCAGTATGGTGATACAATACCTGAAAAGATATTACTCTTTCTCATTGGTCTAAAGAAAGAGTGGCTGTTTCGTCTAGCTCCTAAATGCCTTTCGTTGAATATCACTCTGGCTGAGAGTGCACCATCTGTAGCGCTCGCTCGACAGAGTAAATCACTGCATTGCTCTGTGGAAAACCCCTACAACGAACACAAATTATCTTCTTCTTTTTTTAACCTTATTGTCCCTTTTGGGAAATTCGGGCTGCTTTCCCCGGGGGGAGCGCGTCGGCGCGGTGCAGCGCCACCCAATACCTATTCTATTTTTCAATTTTGCTGAGGGAGGAAAGCCGGATAACCCGGAGAGAAAACCCCCGATGAGCAGCCCGGTAGCCAGGAAAAAAAAGCCGGTATCACATATCACAAGCTCGGTCTGGGCTCGAACCCACGTTCCATCGTCGTGACAGAAGTGACGGTCGTTCAGTACGTACCGCAGCTGCTAAGTCCGATGCGGTACGTATTAGACCACCGCTCACGCTCTCCTGGAAGGTCAGCGGAACCTCAAGCTGTGACCTGAAACAGCCTGTCTGCATTCTCTGTCTACCAGTTTTCCAGCACACCAACATACCGAGCGATCCACGAGAACATTCAGCGGTTCAGTCGGCAGGACTCCCGTGTGTTGGACATGGATCCGTACGTCCACCTGCAGATGGTCCGGGAGGGCGGCTACGCCTACATCGCCGACACGGGGCTCTTCAACAACTGGCTGGCCACCAACTGCGACCTCATGCTCATCAAGGAGAAGTTCTACCCGTCCAAGTACGCTGCCGGTCTGCCCAATGACTCGGCTTATACCAAGCTCTTTTCGGACCAGTAAGTAGTTCTGTCCAGTCAGTCAGTCTGTCTGTCTGTCTGTCTCCATAATTATGTGCAGTCATGGCACGTGATGGAGCCTTTGTGAGTGCTGACTTGCCGAGCCTTTTGAGAAATAACTGCTCGTTATGAACTAGCACATGTTGTAGATACCCACCCTCCCCCGTCTCTCTCTCTCTCTCTCTCTCTCTCTCTCTCCGCGAGAGGCTTTGCAATGCTGAAATCAAGGCAAAACTGAAATGAAACGCGCCGTTTAAGCCAGGAGATTGCCATGGCTTTAGATCGGTTAGATTGCCATAGCTCTATAACAACATAATACGCCGGCCAGAGTCACCACTATGGTTTCAGAAGTTACATTGTGACCCAAGTGACTGATTCTGCTTGAATTAAATTGAATTAAATTGAGAATACTTTATTCATCCCTAAAAGGGAAATTGCTTTTGCCCAAAATACTACACTACATCACATAGGGAACATGACATAAAAACAGAAGACCCACAAGACATGGCAATACTTTAAATGTTTCCACACGTCGTTGTATACCTACTGTGGGCGAAGGACACAAATACACAAGGCCTCAAAATGCCTATATATTCCCTATTGGCCTCAGGCAGCATAGTCACCCCAAACAATGCTTCAATGTAGAAACAATTACTACTATGAACAGACCATTCAGTGGCACGCACCTGACAGGGGTTTAAAAAAATTAAATGTCTCCTTTCCGCTCAGGCCTCACTGGAGTAATGCACGTCTACTCTCTCTTCAGGCCAGAGTGGCAGTTCACACAAATCCGCTTGCCTCACTTGTGTCCCACCTCTGTGCAAAAAGTCCCAGCTTCACTGGCAGCTTGCCTCTTTTTGTGACCGCCTGCCATGCACCTTGACCTACATAAAAATCACGAAAATCACGCTTTTTCGTGACAACAAAAATCACTATACAGACTAGCACACTCGCCAAACAGGGTACCCCAGATAAACACCAAACATGACCCCACGGTCAGTTTGTGTCCTTACGCCTGTCGTGTGTATTGTGACTTGAGTAAAATCATTCACTGATTTCAGGATCATGCAGATCTCTGAGAGCGGTTTGCTACAGGTTTGGATCAAGCGATGGTGGCCCAAGCGGAGTTTCTGCGCCGGATCCCTCACTACGGAAGCCAGGGCCCTCAACCTCATGGACACTCAGAGTGTCTTCTACCTCGCCGGGGTTGGCATGGGGTTGTCGGCCTTTGTGTTGCTGGTGGAGTGGCTTTATCACTATTCTGCCACCAGGTGCTGCCCTGCGGCGCTTACGGACAAAAAGATTCCATGAAAACTGTAGACGTTTCAAGAGAGACGTGCGTGTGTCGCGTGGAGATCTGTAGATTGCTGTGCAAGAAGACAAATTAACATGGAGGGGGGGGGGGGGGGGAGGTTTTGCAGCACTCCGCCAAAACAGAGTGTTTCCAAAGAGTAGCAGTGAGACGGTGTCAGTTTCCTTCACTGAGTACTCGATCAAATTTAAACGGGTTAACCGGCTTCTCAGTCAGTTTTAATTAAGTCAGTCTAAACCAACATAATTATGTTTTGGGACAGTTTCACTCATGAGTGCGCCTCAGTGTAAGCTCGAAATACTCTATCTTGATGATGAGTACAGCTCAGATTTCCTGCCATACAATGTCGTTCACACTTTACAAGCGGTCGAAGATTCAAATTCTACGACTGACTGTTGTCGATTATACTGACTACTGTAGAGCGGCGCTAGGTGTGGTCGCCGGCGTCAGTCATCGAGTACGCGTCTGTTGGCTCAGTGCCAGCATAGCAGACGCTGTCACTGTGCAGGTGGCTAAGTAGAAAAAAAGGGGCCGTTTATCAACCAGACAACGACTTTATATGACCAAAGACAGTCGAAAGAGCTTTGAATTTGGTTTTGGTGTAGCTACTGGCCAGGTGCGGGTACGGGAGGTAACTCATGAGAGCACCTCCTCGGCCAATACCTAGCTTGTCTCCCTTAGTCTATGAGTCGCTTACGGCTGAAAACGTGCGCTTCCATGCGCTTCCAGTTTGACCGAATCATGTCAGTGATACTGACCGAGTTCCTATGTAGCACCAGACATTACTTACAGAGATACAGGAAATTGTCATGTGCAGTACTTATTCCAGTCCAATGCTGATGTTAACAAAAAGAAGAAATTGTTTATTGTGACGGTCAGTTGTTGTCAAACATCAGTGGAATTACATGAGTTACATTTCGGGATATTTTGGTTCCTCCTTTGTGTGTGTGTATGTGTGTGTGTGTGTGTGTGTGTGTGTGTGTGTGTGTGTGTGTGTGTGTGTGTGTGTGTGTGTGTGTGTGTGTGTGTGTGTGTGTGAGTTGTTGTTGTTGTTGTTGTTGTTGTTGTTTTGAGTTGCTGTTTTGGTTTTGGTTTGGTTTGGTATTTTTTGGTTTGGTTTTTTGTTGTTGTTTATTCGGGGAGGGGGGAGGATGTCTTTGTTGTTTTGTTTTGTGTTTTTGGTCCTTGCTTTTCTGTCGTTTTTTGTTTTTTGTTGGTTTT
The DNA here is from genome assembly GCA_018292915.2 of Batillaria attramentaria. Classification (NCBI taxonomy): domain Eukaryota; kingdom Metazoa; phylum Mollusca; class Gastropoda; family Batillariidae; genus Batillaria; species Batillaria attramentaria. The sequence goes on from JACVVK020000024.1 coordinate 815,067, forward strand.
TGTTGTTGTTGTTGTTGTTGTTTTTTGTTGTTGTTGTTTTTTTGTTTTTATTTGGGGGGGGGGTGTTTTTTGTTTGTTTGTTTTGGGGGGATGGTTGTGGTGGGCTTTTATTGTTGTTGTTGTTTGTTTGTTTGTTTATAGGTTGGTTGGTTGGTTTGGGGGGGTTGGTTTTTGGGTTTTTTTTTTGTTTTTTTGTTTTTTTTTTTGGGGGGGGGGTTGGTGGTTGTTTTTGTTGTTGTTGTTTGTGTGTGTGTGTGTGTGTGTGTGTGTGTGTGTGTGTGTGTGTGTGTGTGTGTGTGTGTGTGTGTGTGTGTGTGTGTGTGTGTGTGTGTGTGTGTGTGTGTGGTTGTTGGTTTTGTGTTTTTGTTTGTGTGTTTGTTTTGATTTTTTGTTGTTGTTATTTTGGGGGGGTGTTGTTGTTGTGTTGTTTGTGTTTGTTTGTTTGGGGGGTATTTTCATTGTTCAGTGTTTGTTTGTTTGTTTGTTTGTTTGTTTGTTTGTTTGTTTGTTTGTTTGTTTGTTTCGTTTCACTGGTTGGTCTGTGGAACGTCTCAGAATTCGGAAATCAGTCTTCATCATCATGAGAAACGTAACAATCCATACTATATCTGGTTTTTATTGCAAAGTATCATGAACACTTCCGAGACAGAAGCTCGCCAGGACATTTTTTTTCCCCAGAGCTCGGACATCACTTTGAAAGAGGTGTGTTACGTTACTGAACAAAGCGAGTAAATCAAGTTCTGTTGCGCGTAAATCAAGTTCTGTTGCGACTAAATCATTAATTTTGGAGTGTCCTCAATGAACTCTCACGGTGTGTTCAATGTAGGGGGTCTGCTGTCAGGGGATGCTGGCGACTGCTTTAAGATCTACGTTGATCTAACGAAGGTCAGGAACCCTCTTGTTCCGCTCTCTTGGCGTTACGTACAGGACGGCGACGTGAAGAGTTAGGCGCAGGCTCTAGACAGGGCACACAGTTCACACAGACGCTCGAGCACTACGTGGGTCTCGGAGGAGCTTTCGGTGATGTGCACTGTGGCTTGGGAGCGGTCGGTGGACTAGTCGTCAAGACTTAGTCACCAATGCGAGAGGACAGGTTCGAGTCCCACTTGAGGTGAAGAATTGTTCTTTTTTCTTTCATCGGGGGTTCTCTCCGGGTACTCCGGCTTCCTCCCCCTCTGCTTTTGGAATCGTTCAGCTCACAATCACGTGGCGGTGCGAAGGGTCAGCTCAGCTATATCACCGACGGAATCAGTTATAGAATTGCATTTATTTTCAAATTTTGTGGGCTGAATATTTCCAAAGCAGAGAGGGAGGAAGCCCGAGAGAACCCCCCGACGATCGGCCCGAATGAAACTTGAGGTGCCACGTACGAGAAGGAAACATCATTTCTTTTCCCCGCCGAATGGGAACCTTACCTCTCGCACTGGTGACGAAATCGCTTCACCACTAGACCACAGAACGCCCCAAGATAAATCACAGCATACACTAAGCAAGATAAACCGCTAGATCTCTCCCGTTGAGAAACAGTATCATAGTGTCTGCCCCCAAAAGTTAGTGTCTCAGTTCGCGCGAAAAGGGATCACAAGCCTAAGAGATCATAACAGGGCTGAGCTCTGCCGCCTTTCAAGTGTGAACGAACTGCACCAAAACTCGTTTCTTTCCGCATAACGAGCTCTGACGTGCAATTTTCTGCCCAAACTCTAATCTCTCTCTTACCTGCCCCCATACGCCAGCCGGTGCTGCAGAGTAGCTTCCCTTCATGTGACGTGTCAGTAGCCCGAGAAGGCCATGGTCCGTTATCCAACACTCAGATGAGGGGCGATAACTCTCCAACAAAGACATTCTCACGTCCCTTCTGATGGCGCGGGGAGAGTGATAGTATGAAGTGTTACGCAAGCTGTAAGTAAACGCACTTGTGGAATTGCGATTGGCAAGTGTCACTGGCGGATTGGAGCATGTGTTCACTCCCTTTACTTGCAGGTGTTCTGAAGGAGAGAGTCAAGATGTTTCATAAATTTTACAACTGTGACCGTATGTTTTGACTCAATGAGTCATCCCTATTAAAGCGGTGACTGCAGCCAGCGTGTGTTTGTTTTGTGTTTTGTTTTCTGTTGTTGTTTTTTATTTGTTTTTCTGTTGTTGTTTTTTGTTGTTGTTGTTTTTGTTTTGGGGTGGGGTTTGCTATTTGTTTGTTTGATGGTGTTTTTTTGTTTTTTGTTTGTTTTTTTGTTTTTTGGGGGTTTTTTGTTTTGTTTTGTTTTTTGTTTTGTTTTTTTGGGGGGGTGTTTTTGGGGATTTTTGTGTGTTTGCTTGTTTGTGTTGTTTTGGTTTTGGGGTTTTGGGTTTTTATTGTTGTTTTTTTTGTTTGTTTGTTTTTGTTTTGGGTTTTTCTTGTTATTTTTGTTTTGTTTGTTTGTTTGTTCTTTTTTGTTTTGGGTTTGTTTGTTGTTGTTGTTGTTGTTTTTTGGGGGGGTGTTTTTTGTCGTTGTTGTTGTTTTGTTTTGTTTTTGTTTGTTTGTTTGTTTTGTGTTGTTGTTTGTTTTGTTTTTTTGGTTTTGTTGTTGTTGTTGTTGTTGCTTTGGGGGGTTTTTTGTTTGTGTTTTTTTTTTTTTTTGTTTGTTTTTGGTTTTTTTTTGGGGGGGGGTAGCTGTCACAGGAAGCACTCAAAAAGTTATGCTTGTGTATCCGGCGATCTTTGTTTTTCACACACACATAGATATCCACACGGACAACCATTACATATTTACATAACGGTAACAGTTACAGATAGACAGTAGTGCAATGTGCTTAACCAACCTCATGTCAAGGACAACAAGAACAACTTGCAAAGAAAACAAAACTGCAAACCGAAATTACCAAAGAAAGAGCAACAGCAGCAGACGCAGACTGGACAACCAGATCAGTTTTCAGACTGCCAGCACGAATGATCGTACAAATCGTAACATGTAGAAAATTATTCATGACTATGTAACTAGTCACACTGTTTTCGTTGTTCCTACTTCTCAGCGGAGTCTCGGAGAGTCGGGATAGCCGAATGGAAGAGCGCTTTCAATGCTCGGGGTTGCGAGTTCGAATCCGGGCTGGGGCCAAATATTTGCACTGGAGTGGCCGCGCTTTTTCTCGTTGCCCCGTCTTTGATATCACCCTTACGTGGTGGGAAAAGGACGCTGAACTCCCAAACACCCACCCACCCTCTTTGTCGATCAGTCAGTCGAGGCGCCATTATCACTGTGACTAAATGATGAGTGGCACGTGCTGACTGAACTTGACGCCATTTGTAAACTGACTGGACACGTGAGACAGGTTAGTTTGTGCGGTGACTGCAAATGGCCCGTGCATTACGCAAGGCACCACAAAATATTGGCACTCACCGCTGATAAACCGCCTCAGATCTCTAACTGGAAGCAATGTCACCTGCTGAAATCTGCAATAGTCTTTCCCGCCCACCATTACAACTCGCGCGTAGCTTATGAACCTCCAATTACCAGAGAGCTGTTCCCCATCGGGATCTTGTAGCAGGCGATTGACTGCTGTGATTGTCTCCCTTTGGGAAACACGGCAAAAACCTGTGAACCGTATCTGCTGGTTCTGCTTGCGTGCTCTCCGCTCGCTAATGAGGATTTGATTGTTTTCTGTCATCAAGCAGACAAGGGGCCAAGGTTCTCACTTTGCGGTGGTTATTAGTCTTGGCTTTTCCCTTTTGTTTTGTTTTGTTTTGTTTTGTTTTGTTTTGTTTTGTTTTGTTTTGTTTGGTTTGGTTTGGTTTTAAACACTCAGTGCATTAAGTGCATTTTTACTGATGATGTGTTCTCCGGTTGACACAAAAGTGTATTAAAAACAATCGTCAAATATTAGGCCGCTATGTGGTGATGTGATGAGCAGTTGCCTTTATTAAAACTGCCGCTTTCGAAGCTCCGAGGTTGTTTACCAGATAGAGGGATGTTTCGTTTGGCCATCGCGACCGTTTTCGTGACTTTGTGGCTTCTAATATCTAATAACTTAGAGATATACGACTTTCATTGAGCCTACGGTCGATTTTTGAACAGAATGGGACTGGAAAAAACTGCTAAAAATAGCAACCAATCAGCGCCGTCTAGCTGGTCCTCAGTCCGCAACCAGATAACGTCGTCTACTAAGTACGTAGTACACTTCAAGAACACTTATTCGCTGACCAGAGTCACCACACATTGGTCTCAGATGCTATACTGTGACCCAAGTGACTGATTCTGATGTGCAGGGTCAGCGCATTCGATGAGAAGTTATCCACACGCTGTTGTATGTCTGTCGTACGTATTAAGACGTTAAGTACTTTGTTGTTGTTGTTGTTGTTGTTTTTTGTTTTTGTTTTTGTTTTTGCTGCCCCAACTCTTTGCCAACTCCAGTGGTGTTCCTCCCGGTAATGGGTGGAACCCACGGAAAACTCGGAAGCTGGGACAATTTTTATAATGCATGATGATGGAGATGAGGATGATAGTAAGATGATGCTATGGAGGTCCATATGGTTTGGGACTGCGGGACAGGGCCGCATTCCACGCTTCCTGTCATAAATATCCCGGCATTAACCAGGCCCGGGAACTACGGCACCTGCGGTGCCGGCCGTGTAATCATCCACATCATAAGACGTGTCACACTAAGGGAAGCACCCCCAAAGTCGCACCCGTGAAGTGGGTGAAACTCGGCTGTGTGGCAACAGCCTCCCCATCGGGCCCATAGCACACCCGCTCTGGGTAGGAGCCGACCTAGGTAGGAAAAATCCCGCTTGCCTCGGCTGGGATTCGAACCCGGGTCTCCCGGTCCATAGTCCGAAGTGCTAACCACTACACTACGGGGGCCGGTGTTGTTGTTGTTGTTGTTGTTGTTGTTGTTGTTGTCAGTTTTGTTCCCTTCATTTTATTTTATTGTTTAAGTATAATTCATCTTTAACTCTCATTTTTTAAGAAAATCATGTGTGACATTTCATATCTATTGTAAGCCGCGAAATAGTCTTTGTTGCTTGCGCAAGCCCTAACTAACTAACTAACTAACTAACTCCATATCTATTGTTGTTGTTGTTGTTGTTGTGTTCTTACACAATACAGTTATTACAGTCAAATGTGCAGTTGCCAGGGGAAAAAAATTACGGAAAACGAACTCAAACCATTCAAAAATAGTCTGTAAATGCAGTACTTGAAGAAAGGAATTTCAAACTGGTCCTAATAATACAATCTGAAATACCAATATTTCAAAATGTCTTCCCTGTTCTCAACACAAAACTGGTCAGTGTGCACAAGTACTCCAAAATCTGTAAAATTCATCGCCAGCTTTGTCTTCACCCTCAGCACGGCGACACTGGGTGGGCCGTGGGAAGAAGAGCAATTGGAAATTCAAGTCTGCCTCTGCGAGGTTACTTTGATTTGAATTTTGGTTGCCGCTTTTCGTCACATTCGGGATCGCCTCGTGTACATCTCTGGAAAAATCAGGACCTACAACTCGATCTCCCTACAAAGCGTATGACTTACCGTTCGTGATAGGGTGGGTTTTAGGCTTTTAGCGTTCTCTCCCTCGGGTCTGTTTGTTTACTCTTGTTTTGCCAACACTCCAGAAACTGCTGCTTTAGTCATACAGCATGCAGAGATCTCTTTTGTTTTCAGTGCCTGTGTTCTTCCTCGATGCATTAAAATATGAGGCTAACGGCAGCATGAATTCCAGAGGTCGCAGGGTTCGTGAGAACGTAAGTGAGTGTTAAAAAAAGGTAGTTGGCTACGATCACGTGGTGAACTCACCGTTAGATACAGAGGGTGCGGTCAATAAAAATGTTCTGATGGAAAGAATATATGCATTCTGAACTTAATTCCTTAAGTGTGTGTGTGTGAGGGGGGGGGTGTCTGTTTGTTTGTTGTTGTTGTTGTTGTTGTTTTCTTTAGTTTTGTCGTTTGTTTTGTTTTGCGTCTGTGCGGGGACTGCCGGGATGGCCGAATGGTAAAGTGTTGGACTTTCAATGCTTGGGTCGTGAAATATTTTATCAGGCTGCGCAGTCAAACGACAGACATAAATGTATTCGAAGGGTCAGTTTGTTTTTGTAAACTGGTAATGCACGATACAGGAAAAATCCCATACCAACTAAGATATTTATGATGCTCACCAGAAGTGCGTTACATACGGGATTCATACGGAGCCATCTCATTTACGTCACCGATTACAAGGAATTCCAGTGGACTGATTCTAGGGTCTCTCTCTTCTTTGGTAATGTTCAGCCCATCAAATTTGAAAAATAAATGCAATTCTAAATTCCGAAATTTAAATAGCTGAGCTGACCCTTCGCACCACGTGATTGTAATGTGTTTATGTCCAGTGTGTTAGAGAATACGTGTGATTCACGTGAGCGTGCGTGTTGGGTTCAGTTCGCGGTGCTTTGAGCCGATTCGTGAAATTGGGTAAAAGCGCCAAAACAATATTCATCATTAGTAGTACATGTAGTAGTAGTACCGCATAGCAAAAAGGCGTCCGTAGGAAACCCACACGAAACTTTGCCTCACTTGAACCCGCTTGACTGGGCTTCGAAATTCAGTCCCAGGGACCTGGGTACTATACCGTGCTGAGGGTGCACGGGCACGTCTGGTCCACGCATCATCGTCACGCATGAACAGCCGGAGCCGAGCACAGCGGCGCGCGCGCACCTTGGACATGCGCATCGGGCTGCACGTGCACGACAAGAGACGTGTTTTCCTTGGGCCAGGCGTCGGAGATGGCGAGGGGAGAGAAAATAACAACTGGTCCTGATCACACGCCCGGGTCTGGGGGTCCCCGGCTTTGATGATGTGCGAGGGGGTGGGAGTTGGTCACGGTGTGAGGGAGGACCGGGTATTGTCGGCTCGGGTGATGCACGTGCAGTGATACGAAGCGTAAACGAGCAAGCCTAATTGGCGCCGGGAGACTTTATATATGTATATAGTGCTGTCAGTGTATGCTCTTCAGAGAGATCGACTATAAACAAATATCGATTTGGGGCTTTGTGTCTGCACTGGTTTGTCCTCTCGCTTTTTTTTTTTTTTTTTCAGTTTTTAATAACAAGAGGTAAAGGATCTGAGTTTCTCCTAAGGCACATTGCCCGTGGCAAATGCTATTTCGAAGACGGAAACCCAGCACGGGAAAATGGCCGTAATACACAATGACGGCTTACTCAGTGGCGCAAAAAAGGTAACAATTAGAATTAGACACAAGATAATTGAAATAATCAATATTAACCATGATCTCGAGACCATTGTAAATATCTCTAGAGATGATTATAATTATCCGGTTTTCTTTTGTTTTGTTTTGGGGGGGGGGGGGGTTGTTTGTTTGTTTTGTTTTGGTTTGGGTTTTTTTTCACCATGCTGCTGCTCTAAAATCGCAAATAGTCTTTATTACAATGATCAGTGATAATTATACTTATCTCTAGAGATAATTTTAATTATCTTGTGTTCGCATTCCGGCCATGCTGCTGCCCTAAGAGCGCCTAAAATTGTTCATTGTAATTATCTCTAGAGATAATGACAATGAAAACTCAGTTTTGCGATCTTAAAGCAGCAACACGGCGGGTAAAACTGATGATTATAATTATCTCTGGAGAAATTTGCAGAGATCATGGTAAATGTGAGAGATAATTATAAATATCTTGTGTTCATTATAATTATTACCTTCTTGCGCCAGTAAGCAGTCCAAATTAATACACTTTTATTACCATGAAAGAATTTGAACCAGCTTCCTTCAAGAAAGGACTTGTCAGGCCCGTGCTCTGAACCACAGAACCAGCCTGATCCCCCGACTAAAGTCAAAGTCGAAAGACTATGATGTTACAGTGGTCACGAACGATCTTGGTTATCCGGAAGTTCACCCGGGACTTCCGGTCTGGCTTCTAAAACGAAACTCACCCTTCTCCGCTCAAAAAAAAAAAATGCGGTAGAGGGGTGGTCAGAAAAAAAAATACTGTAGGCCTGTGAGCTGGACATGGGTCTGAGGCTGGAGATCAGCGATACAGATGGAGCCATGCACCTGCCGTCATCAATCCATGCACTTCGGGTTCAAGGAAAGAGCCTGCATACACACTGAGTGTGTAGGCTGGATGGTTCAGCCCAGTCTGGGGGACCCTCTCCCTTTTTCATAGCTAATTGAAAGTGCCTTAGGTACTAGCGGCCAGTCAAGTACATAATTATACATGTATCTGTGTTGACCGCTTTGCTGTTCCTGTGAGTGGATCGACAGTGTTCAGCTGGAAAGAGATGTAGACAGTCCATAATTATCGCTTAAAAATCCCCGAGTTTCGTGCTGACGCAATTTGGAAGAACATGTATGATGCTTCAGAAAAATAAAAGTTTCGCAGACTCAGTTTAGTATTGAAGCGCTTTGTCACTTTGTATGAAGTGTTTGTTTGTTTGTTTGTTTGTTTGTTTGTTTGTTGGACTTTCAATGTTCGGGTCGAGAGTTCGAATCCCGGCCGGGGCCAGATATTTGTACTGGCCTTTTTTACTAGTTGCCCCGTCTTTGATATCACCCTTATGTGGTGGAAAAGGACGTTAAACTCCCAAACACACACACACACACACACACACACACACACACACACACACACACACACACACACACACACACATCCTTGTTTGCTTGTCACAGTGTGCCGTTTTTTCTTCCTCAGAAGATGAACAACAAAAATCCGCACCCGTGAAACGGAAATAAACAGGTACGCCTTTTTGTAACCTATAGAAATTTGTTTTCGCCTTTTTAACAGCCCTTCTCGTCGCCCCGTCTTTGATATCACCCATATGTGGTGGAAAAGGACGTTAAACTCCCAAACACCCACCCACCCACCCCAAGGCTTGTTAGTTTGTTTGTGCCGTTGTTTGTTTGTTTTTTCCTTATAAGAAACAAAAAACAAAACATCCGCGCATATGTGAGTCAGACGGAAACAAACAAGTACGCCTTCTTGTAACCTACACAAATTTGTTTTCGCCTTTTTAACAGCCCTTTGAAAGCGAGTGACGTAGGAGACGCTATGTGCAGTAATTGAGCGGCAGTTCTCGCCTGGTTTCCCTGCAAAAGGCCCATGACAAAAGAAAAGCACGAAACACCAGGCTGACAAGTGGGAGTATGTGCTGGGGCAGACAGACTCATTCATTCCTCGCCACCCTAAAAATGGCGCGCTGCTACTCTCGCCATTTCTCGCGAGAATGGCCTCATTAGCGAGAAACATATAATCGTCGCCAGTTTCTGGACGGTGAACGTGTGAACGGATTCCTGTCTGGCGTTTCGCTGACAAATAAATAGTGTGTTTGATATTTCCTTGTTAATAGGGCGAATGCTCTTCACTGACAAACCAATTCTGTTCAATTTACGATCGTCGCATTTCTCTGGTAACTAGTAGCGAAATTGAAGCAGTTTGACTCCAGCAAACTTTTGGATTTTTCAAGGAGAGAGAGAGAGAGAGGGTGGGGGTGGGTGGGTGTTTGGGAGTTTTACGGGTGGGTGTGTGATTGGGAGTTTAACGTCCTTTTAAACCACGTAAGAGTGATATGAAAGACGGTGTAACGAGGAAAAGTCCAGTACAAATATTTGGCCCCAGACAGGAGAGAGTGAGAGAGAGTGGTTGGGTGGGTGGGTGTTGTCAGAACCCAAATATTTTGTTAGTACGAAAGAATGTACCATTTTATACCTGTTATTTAATGGACAATAAAGTGTTTTTTGAATTTGAACTTTCTGATGGCCTGCAGTGTTCATCTCAGTTGCACTCTGGCTTCGCATGTAGAAGTCGAGGTTAGGGATTTTAGCCCCGGGTTAGAGTCTAACCTCGAACTAAACTAGCTCTAGGGTTAAATTTTCTGTTGTTGTTTGTTTTAAATCAGGAAGCGGGTCATTCCAGCAAGATGCCTAAGCCGTTATAGAAGGATTTATTTCTTCCTTTCTTCGCCTCCTTTTTTATATAATTTTGATTTTTGGTTTCTTTTGTCCTAGTCTGGGTTAGGCCCGTGTGTGTGTGTGTGTGTGTGTGTGTGTGTGTGTGTGTGTGTGTGTGTGTGTGTGTGTGTGTGTGTGTGTGTGTGTGTGTGTGTCTGTGTCTGTGTGTGTGTGTGTGTGTGTGTTCATGTCGAAGTTTTAAGACGGTTTGTCAATTTTGGTCAGATACTCGCACGGGTCTTGAGCGGAACAATGTAGACCGCTAGAAAATGCCTGTACATCAGAAACAAAGTGGTCTCTGAAATATTACTCTGTTACAGAACGACATCACTTATTTTCATTATCTGCAGCCATACGGTCGCCCGGGACACGTCAATCGAGTCACACAGCTTCAGTCGGTGCTGTGATCAGGTTTGAGGCCGGACTGACTGACGCGGCCCTGGTCGGGACGGGGGCTGACAGCCTCGGAAAGTGAAGATTTTGAAAAGAAAAGAAAAAGAGAAAGGAAAAAAAACAGGGTGCTGAGAAGTGGTGCTGAAAGATTCCGTTTGTCACGTTGATCGCGCCTCCCCGAAACGTTTCAACACTTTCTAAGGTCCGCCATTATTTCTGGGCTTGTCACTGCTGTCAGGGGCGCTCAAATTTGTGAAGAGTCTTGACGAGAGGAAACTGCCACTTTTCAGGGCGAGAATGACGGATTTTTGTTGTTTGTTTGCTCAGTTAGCGGGCTTGCAGGTATAAATCTCTCTCCACCCACCTCCCCGCGCCATCCCCCGATCGTTTCGCGCCGCATTGAGCAAAATAGCAGATGCTCCCTGTGGGGGAGCAGCCATTGCTTCCTCCTTCTTCCTGTGAAACATGGCGCGGCAGAACGTAAGTACCAGGCCCAAAAAAAGGGTCGTTCTCAAAAAGTATTCATTACTTTCCTCAGCCTGATGACCGTAGCAGATCGCTGGCAGCTGGAAGTGAAGACTAGAAGGTTTCTTTCCCACTGGATTAGGCTCGGGTCGTGACCCCACAGGGGCTGTCTTTCCAGGCCAAGTCGTATCCCTATAGCTCCGGTGTGAAGCGAAGTTAACAGTGTTTAGAGACCTCGCTGGAGATATATCTCTCGGGATCAGTTAGCACTGTTGAAATTAAGCGTTTCTCGCCCATTTGATTGGTGAATAAATTTGGCCCGGGCTTCATCTTGCAGTTATTATGCCATCACATAAAACTGATATCAGTTCTGCCTTGCTGCAGTGCAAACTACTGATGTCCGACGAGCTATCATTTTTGTGGACTTATGTGTTTTGCCGGCAAAGCATTCTTTGGTGCCTGGATGAGAAAAGCAATGTCTTCTGATGCATCAAGGCACATTAGCCTGAGACGCTGCCGTTCGAAAAGGTTTCTGTGCCGTCTGTTCGTTTCCCCACCCATGCATCAGTGATCAGTGAAAACTAACAATGACGGAAGTTACTATATAAAATATCCATCTTAGCTGTTACACAACGTGTGTGTGTGTCTTTCGCAGATTGTTTGCACGACCCACCTAGCAGCTAGAAATTATTTCTCCAGGTATTTGCATTAGGACCATAATTACGTGCAGTCAGGGTACGTGATGAAGCCTTTGTGAGTGTTGACTTGCCGAGCCTTTTTGAGAAATAACTGCTCGTTATGAACTAGCATATGTTGTGGATACCCTCCCCTCCCTCCTTCCCTCCCCCTCCCCCCTCTCTCTCTCTCTCTCTCTCTCTCTCTCTCTCTCTCTCTCTCTTTTCAGGGGAGCTCGGGAGACCGAATGGTAGAGCGTTGGACTTCTAATGCTCGAGTCGTGAGTTCGTATCCCGGCTGGGGCCAAATATTTGTGCTGGTTTTTTCATTGTTGCCCCGTCTTTGATATCACCCGTATGTGATGGAAAAGGACGTTAAACCCCCAAACACCCACCCCACCCTCTCTCTCTCTCTCTCTCTCTCTCTCTCTCTCTCTCTCTCTCTCTTTCGTGGACGACTCATCCGCAACATTGCACACCATCCAAAACATCGTGTATAGCACACGGAGTTGGCTGGTTATTTGGAATGGTAGTTGCTTGGTTGGGGTTTTACATTCAAGACGTTGGAGAGGAAACCTACAGGACTGGAGCAGCTGAAACTGACAACTTGACTTGATTTCAACCAATCCGCCAGTGACACGTATACCGTCGTCATTATTCGCTCCACAGCCTACGTAATCACACAGAGTAAGATGTATAGTGTATTGTGTTTTCCTCATTTTCATGGCAGATTGCATGTAAAATCAAATACTAAGAAAACACTACATACAAAAGCACAGTAACTTTTTTTTTTAAGCAACAATATAACCGCAAGCACAACTATATTCAGAGAGCAATATTGTGTGCAATCTTGACTGGCCAATTATCCTCTACTCCTAGACATGTGACTCTACCATTACTATTTTAACTAGGAGTTAGTTAGTTAGTTAGTTAGTTAGTTAGTTAGTTAGTTAGTTAGTTAGTTAGTTAGTTAGTTAGTTAGTTAGTTAGTTAGTT
>JACVVK020000024.1:832500-837500 GCA_018292915.2 Batillaria attramentaria
GCTTGACGGCGGGGCGGTCACGCTTAATGCTGCGTCACTTCCGGCGACGCGCCTTGTCACTCACAGACTTGCTGACCGGCGACGGGTGGTGACGCCCCCTGGAATCGGGGCCCACAACTCCAGCCACTCACAAGCTCTCCTGTGTGTATGTCGGTCACAACAGGGTTCTCAGAACAAGCTGTCGGTAAACAAAAGTAATGCGAACGTTAAAAAAAAAAAATGTAGTGGGAAAGCAAACAACGTGACAGCGAACTACACGGGAGACTGCATTTCCTCCATCCGTGTTGTGTATTTTCTACAATTTTAATATTACAGTTCGTGTTGTTTTATACAAAATGTCAACATTACCACTACATACACACACGCGCGGGCACACACACACACACACACACACACACACACACACACACACGCACACACACACACACACACCGTTCGTGTCTTTACTGAGTGTTTTTTTATGAAATTTATTTTCCTAAATATATTCGTTTGTTGTTTTGACTTTTTCAGACTATTCAGTGACTCATTAAGTCCGACTCTGACAGAAAATGCACGTCTGAGAAATCTCTCTCTCTCTCTCTCTCTCTCTCTCTCTCTCTCTCTCTCTCTCTCTCTCTCTCAAATAAAATAATAAAATAATTCAATTCTCTCTCTCTCTCTCCGGCTCTCTCACTCTCTCTCTCTCAAATAAAATAATAAAATAATTCAATTCTCTCTCTCTCTCTCTCTCTCTCTCTCTCTCTCTCTCTCTCTCTCTCTCTCTCGAGTTTGTTCCTTTACAAAAGGAATTGGACTATTTTAAACTGGCGAAAGATGTTCAGTTGAAAACGAAGCAATAAACAACAACTGACAAACAAACAAAACAAAAACCGAGAAAGAAGAACTGAACACTAAATCAAAAGCAACCAGATTAGGTGTGCCCCCACAAAGCTTCTCCAGATACACGGTAACCAAGGTCGGTAGATGGTTATAAACTCCCCATGCAAGAACTCCATGCTGAAGGACTAATTGTGTGGAGATAAGAAAGGTCTGATTTATACCTTCGTCCTCACTATGCCCCCCTGGTGAAATCGCACCTTGCACGTGGCCTTCGAACACACAACGTACAACAGACATGAACGCCATTTTGAACGGCATTGGATCTACGTTAGACTGAAGCAGATAACGCGGCTTTGATGATGCTAGATCCTGTGTGAGACATGAGCACTGTGCAAATTGATGTTGATTCTCAGGGTGTGACCAGTCCAATTTTTATCACGAATAAAGTATTTTGCAGATACGGGGAATTGGGGAAAACGGAACTTAGATGCAAATTGATCACACTTTATTTGTTTGTGTATTTTTATTTTTAGACATCATGTATTTTACGCGTTTCTGGTTTAATAATAATAATAATGATAATAATAATAATAATAAATAGTCAAATCAATCAATTTTGCCATCAGTTGTAGTTGGTCAGTAGCCTACAAATAAATGTATGGAGTGCCACTTGCAGGGCCGGTTTCAACTTTTTAGAAAACAAAAACAATTAAAAAAAAAAGCAAACTATTACTATCAAACTATTACTAAACTATCAAATATGAGTGGGGTGGGTGGGCGTTTGGGGGTTTAACGTCCTTTTCCACCACATACGGGTGATATCAAAGACGGGGCAACGATATAAAACTTTTTTTTTTTTATTCTCTTTTCGAACAGAAAAAAAACCTGTGTGTACATGTGTACACTCTCACATGACCACATATTCAATTCAGATGTACATGATTCAACATAAACACAGCATGTAAGACATACATGTATAAGATACACACTGTTACACTAAAAAAAAAAATGACTGTGTACATGAATACCCACTCTCACATGTCCAATATAAAGCTTTTAAAGTGAAAGTGGGTCTCACACAAAAAGGGAAATCCATTCTGTTTCAAACGTCCAAAATGGAAAAATGATTTGACCATTTAATATAAAACTTATAAAGGGAAAGTGAGACTAACACATAAAGGAAAATTCATTCTGTTTCAAACGTCCAGTCTGTTCTTCAATTAACAGAACTCGGCAACAGAACTGTATTCATATTTGGGCATTATGCTGGTTTTTGTTATAATCTGTATTCGGGGAGCCGGGGTGGCCGAATGGTAGAGTGTTGGACTTCTAATCATGATGCTCGGATCGTGAGTTCGAATCCCGGCTGAGGCCAAATATTTGTGCTGGCTTTTTCATCGTTGTCCCGTCTTTGATATCACCCGTATGTGGTGGAAAAGGACGTTAAACCCCCGAACACCCACCCACCCACCAGTATTCATTATCGGGCGTTATGGTGGATAGTGTCAGTTATAATCTGTATTCACTTTCAGCCAGAGATTTTCAAAAGCCGGAAATCTGTACCCGAAAACCTTGCAAGTCAGTGGAAGTGGCTTATCGCAGGGACTGACTGAATAATCGTCGTGCTAGTGAGGTGAAAATCTGCTACCGATCAAAACAGGAAAGAATGCAATTGCCTCAGCAAAGAAAGGTACTGAGGCACACAAAAAAAGAGAAAGAAAAAAAAAGTGATGATGATACCTCGTCATTACTAACGCGGGATGCTGCTAAACTCATCACGCCACAGAAAAATAACCGCCTCTCCTCCAGCGAACGCCTCCGAAAAGCGGGGGAACTGGCGTCTGCTCGACACATCAGAAAACTCTTTTCCTCTGGAAAGAAAGGAAAGTCTGTCCTGAGAAGGGACACTCTGAGAAAGTTCGTTCAGTGTATAAAGTAAGTAAGTCAGATCGCTGGTAGTGAGCGGGTGGGTGGGTGGGTGGGTAGGTGCAAGCAAGACTACATTAACAGTTGGTACATTGCTTAAAATGCGGTTTTCTCGGGTTGTTGTTGTTGTTGTTGTTGTTGTTGTTGTCGTCGTCGTCGTCGTCGTCGTCGTCGTTGTTGTTGTTGTTGTTGTTGTTGTTGTTCTTGCTGTTGTTCTTGCTGTTGTTGTTCAAGCTGCCGGTGAAACTTTTTGCGCACGAGTCGGGCAAAGGTGGCGTGAGTGGATTTGAGTGAAGTGGCATTCTGGCCAAAACAGAAAGTAGACTCGCATTACTCTAGTGAGGCCTGAACTTTCAATTTTGTTTGTAAAGTCCTGTAAGGTGCGTTCCCTTGAATGGTCTGTGCATGGTAATTTTTGTTTCTAGAATGAAGCATTTTTAGGGGGGACTATGATGCCTGAGGCTAATAGGGAATATACAGACATTCTGAGGCTTTGTGCATTTGTATTCTTTGACCACAGAGCAAACAATAACGCTTTCCTGTGATTCGTGCCCAGTCATTTATTTTAATATTCTTTCGTTTTGACGAGAAAAACATCTTCACCAAGACAGTGTGCGTTTGTGTAATGATATATCGGTGTAATTCATCCTTGCCCGCAAAGATGTGCCTGGGAAAATTAATGGCGTCCTGCCCAAAATCAGCGGATCCATCTCCACATAGCGTTGTATTTCATTTTCCAGTGCATTGTCTCAGACGAGGGGAGCCGGGGTGGCCGAATGGTAGAGAGTTGGACTTCCAATGCTCGGGCCGTGAGTTCGAATCCTGGTTGGGGCCAAATATTTGTGCTGGCCCGCTTTTTCATCGTTGCCCTGTCTTTGATATCACCCGTATGTGGTGGAAAAGGACGTTAAACCCCCAAACACCCACACACACACACACACTTGTCTCACACGGTACAGCCGACGTTGGGCGGTTCCGGTGCGGGGAGCGGGGAGCGGGGATAGCCGAATGGTAAAGCTTTGGACTTCCGATGCTTATGTCGTGAGTTCGAATCCCGGTTGGAGCCAAATATTTTGTGCTGGCTTTTCCCTCCTTGTCCCGTCTTTGATTTCACCCATACGTGGTGAAAAAGGACGTTAAACTCTTAAACACCCTCCTCACCCTCGGTTTCCGGTACAATACATGCAACGTTTGACTGTTTAGATTGCTAATAAACAAGTGAGTAAGTAAATCAAAAACCTTTCTCGTACGTATTCCCTTCAAGTGCACTTTTTACCGGCACTACATATCTAACTCATCAGACACATTCATAAGACCAAAACCAAGAGTTTGTTCGAAACAGACGTTTCAGTGTAACCTTTACATACGTTATGGCTTTTAATCATAATAATAAGTAGTAGTATTATATAGGCGCTTTACCCAGTTTCTTGAATCGGCTCAAAGCGCCGCGAACTCAACCCAACACGCACGCTCACGTGAATCACACGCATTCTCTCACACATTGGACATAAACACATTACAATCAGGTGGTGTCAGTGAAGGGTCAGTTCATCTATTTAAATTTCGGAATTAAGAATTGCATTTATTTTTCAAATTTGATAGGCTGAACATTTCCAAAGCAGACTGTTATGTTTCTTTTCAAATTCCGATCAATTTTCATTTTCTTATTCATGAAGAAAAATGAAACTGACACACGCTAGCGCGGTGACACAAGTAGATGAATGATTATGATGTGACGGAATCCGTCACTGACATATCTTGAGGGTGAGCTGTGGTCTAATAGGGAGCGCGGGCCGCTACGTTACTGAACGGCCGTCACCAATGTTACGGAAGGAAGCGTGGGTTCGAGCCCAGGTCGAGCTTGTGATATGTGATACCGGTTTTTCCTGGCTGCCGGGCTACTCATCGGGGGTTTCTCTCCGGGTTATCCGGCTTTCCTCCCCCAGCAAAATTGTTTTAAAAAAAATTGTAAATTGTAAAAAAAAAAATTTAAAAAGTTAAAAAAAAATATATAGGATAGGTATTGGGTGGCCTACACCGCGGCAACGCGCTTCCCCCGGGGGAGGCATCCCGAATTTCCCGAAAGGGATAATAAAGAAGTATCACTTGGAGCGAAATCTCTCCTTTTTTTTTTTCTTTTTTTTTTTTTGCAGTTGGCCACTGACTGCGGTGATCTCCCCTAGGAGTGTGGTGAGCGAGCTATATAGCCAGGCAAAGGAGACTCCCCAAACAAGACGGCCTTTATACACAAACCG
>JACVVK020000024.1:842500-862500 GCA_018292915.2 Batillaria attramentaria
CACATGTAATGTTGCATTCGGAGATGACCAGTTTGATCAGCCGGCGTGACGGTCCTTTAATCTGGATCAATACACAGAGTAAGATGAACATTATCTTTCTTCAAAAGCAGACGATGCACATGCGGATCCTGGCACCGAAAAGGAGAAGGTATCGGCCGGAAGGAACTTGAGAAGGAAGGGGGGGGGGGGGAAACACAAGGGGGAGACCACTGGAATTTGGCCGCGCGATGGCGCTCTGTAATCACTTCCTGTGAGTGCACATCAGGCCGGCTGGCACTCTGGCCGCAGCAGCACTAGACTTTGCCAGGAGGGCGAAATTTGGTTGACAGAACTTGAGCAAGAGAACGAAGACAATTTGCGGGAAGTATTTGCGGAGGAAAAGCAAAAGAAAGTGAAGATATTACAAGTGAGGCGAGCCGGCGGGCCAATGGCGAGAAACAAGGGTTCAGCGGGTGGAGCGGCATTCTTGCGCGTGCGCAGAACAACAACATTTGGCAGTGGCACTGGAGACATCCTGGAGTCGTGTCCAACGCGGCGGAGCTTTTGGGCGATGTTCAGTCTTGGGCGAATTTTCCGGAGGTTTTTTTTTTTAGGAGGACGGATTGGTGGGTGTTTTGAGGATGAACTTATTCCCCCCCCCTCCCCCCACCACGAAAATAGTTTTAAAATACATTGAGACTAAAATAAAATCTAGAAATAAAAAAAAAACAAATTGACAAATTGTTTATTCTGTCAAGAATCGAGTTTGCAAGCATTTCACCCAACTTTTTCATCCAACTTTTTCATCCAAAATTACCCACATTAGCTTTTCCTCCGAGTCTCATTTTCAGTCGTTGCATTGCATTTCTTTTCAAATTGTTCTGGAAGCCATCTTTCAGGTCCTGCTACAGTTTAGTTCGTCTGCCGGTGTGTGCATGGATGTGCACTCTTGGCTTGTACACTTTCCGGATAAGTATTAACAGAAAGAAACATTTTGTGGCCGATATTCAAATTCAAAAATACTTTATTGTCCATCAAATAACAGGTATAAAATGAAAAATCGTCTTTGGACTCACAACTCGAAACAAAATAAGAATGAAAAGTTAAGATTCTAAGCCAATAAAAACGACATAAAACTGGTTTGGCATGTGCAAGAACTTCACCAAAAACAAAAACCCTCAAAATGATAATTAACTTCTCTGGCATAATATCTCGGACACAAAGCTGATACTTGAAACCGTCACGTTCCTTTCCATTCAGTTCTTTAGAAACGTGGACGAGCGGGCCACATCACATGTCTTCACACTGACAATCTCACAAACTCTCATAATGAAATGCCCACAAGATCGGCTCCGTAGAAACTGTCAGTTTCTTGGACTCTGACGAATGTAGCAGAAATGTCGGGTCGTTCGTGTATGATCATACGCGGGTGTTTCCCCCAGAAAATCCTTCTTCATGATATTTGAAACTCAAGCGAGCAGAAAAGAGTACGGTTTTCGCCTGTGTGTATTGTTTCTCCTTCTGCACTATGCTGACTGATGGGAGCTGGGGTTGTGGTGGAGGGGTACTTCTTTGTCCCGTCAGTTGCGGCCCTTCCTCGGCACTCTACAAGAACTGCTTGAGACTCGGTAACAGTTTCAGAAGGACGAAGGTGTCCTTCATTCCATCTGCACCAACTAGCCAGTACCTTAAAAAAAAAATGTTTTTAAATCTTTTCCTTGACAGAGTCTAGCGCAGCCCAGCGGAGATTTTTTTTTTTTTTTTTTAACATAGAACCGGCTCTCTCTCTCTCTCTCTCTCTCTCTCTCTCTCTCTCTCTCTCTCTCTCTCTCTCTCTCATTAGCCTCTGTTGCTTGCGCGGCGTTAAGCCCTAAATAACTAACTAACTAACTAACTAACTAACTCTCTCTCTCTCTCTCTCTCTCTCTCTCTCTCTCTCTCTCTCTCTCTCTCTCTCTCTCTCTCTCTATCCTGAATAAAAAACGTTTCATCATCATCATCATCATCTCTCTCTCTCTCTCTCTCTCTCTCTCTCTCTCTCTCTCTCTCTCTCTCTCTCTCTCTCTCTCTCTTCTGCAGTGTTATTTTTTTCATAATTACTGATCAGTTTAGCTGCCATCGCAATATGTACTTGTCCCCCCCCCCCGAGCATTATCATAAGCGGTGCTTGTTTGTGCTCACGAATTGTTTACTTGAACGACTTGTATTGAAATAAACCTGTTTAAACCCACTGCCTAGAAGATCGGTGAACAGTACAAAATAAAATGTCGGGGCCAAATATTTGTGCTGGCCTTTTTCTCGTCGCCCCGTCTTTGATATCACCCGTATGTGGTGGAAAAGGACGTTACACTCCCAAACACCCACCCACTGAAGAAACTGGTCTCCCGGCCGAGAGACTCAGCGTTGGCACGTTAACTCCAGCTAGCCCCTAGATGGATACGATGAGAGAGTGGTGATTTTTGCGTTTGTTTGTTGTGTTTGGGCGGCTTCTTGAGCCATAGGCACTACACACGCGGTTTCCTCTCGTTTGCATTGTTTCAAGCACGGAGGCTTGTTTTCCCTCTATCCTCACACAAATCTAAAGTCAACACAGCGTACTCGTCTACAGAGACAGAGAGAGAGAGAGAGACGGAGATATAGAGAGAGGGAGGAGGGGGGGGGAGAGAGAAAGAGGGAGGGAGGAAGGGAGGGAGTTTCTGCGTCATGGATAAAGACAGACAAAAAGAAAAAGAAGAAGAAAGACAAAGATTTTCTAGGCTACATCATCCCCTCCCCAACAACCCCCACACCACCCCCCATTTCTTTTTTTTCCCCTGTCAGTTTAAAAAAAATGTACGTGGAATGCATGGAATATCATGTCTCAAGTACGTGCTTGATCGTTTGTCATTGTTTCTGAATAGTGCGTGTTTGTATATAACAAAAACAGAATTTTTTTAAACCTGTGCATGCACAAAACTTACAACATACAACGATCCTTTTAGACTAAACAGAACAGAACGAAACAACGCGCGACCGCACACACACACACACCACACACACACACACACACACACACACACACACACACACACACACACACACACACACACACACACACACACACACACACACACACCTAGCCTGAAGCTAGACTCCGGGCACTTCCATTTTACTAAAATTCAATGCAATTACATTTACGGTACGCTCTTGCACCTCGATGGCGAGCCGGGACAGCTGAGCTGGTAGAGCGTTGGGCTTTTAAAGCGTTCGGGTTCGAATCCCGGCTGGGGCCGGAGTCAACAATTTGCGCTGACCTTTTCCTCACTGCTGTGTGTCTTTCATGTTGCTTTTCATATGGTGAACGTTAATTAAACCCCACAGACGTACAACCAGCCAGTGAGTAGAGTACCTCTGCTGCACTGTCTTGCTGATATTCTGTAAACAGTTTGCTGCATCTCGGCTGAGGAATCATGTGGCTTCGGCGTGGATTTGGTCTAGTGGTTCAGATGCCCTGGTGCACACACGCACGCACACATATCAAGTGTGCACGCTAAAAATTCCAGGTCCATCTTTCCAAGAAGAGTAGGCTGTGGCCTGTGGCGTGGAAAACAGAAAATACTGTCGCACGCACCAGTGTGAATAGCAGGGAGAAGGTTCGCGCATAAAGTAGCGCTCAGCGGCAGCAGGCTTTCACTGCTTCGTCCTTCAGCTCTGCGGCGCCATGAGCATTTCAGAAGAGACGGATATGTGCGCCGATAAGAAGTATACCATACCATACCATACCATACCATACCATACCATACCATACCATACTCATTTCCAACAAATTCAACTGCTTGCAAGGTACAGTGTATTCCGCATCTCTGCGGCGGAGACTCTGCGGTAGTCGTACCCTCGCTCACGCCTACCCGCCATGCATCTATCTAATTAGTGCAATTTACCAACGATGCCAATTTCATTTGGCTGTGGGGGGGGGGGGGGGGGGTCTCTGCGGGAGGGCCGTGGAATACCCGTCTTCTCGCCGATGGCGGCTTCCCTTTTTGTGGAGTTGTTAGCTGCTAATGTAATACATGTACTTCCCATGCAGTTTGCGTCTGCGCCGCGGAGTTACAGCGCTACACATGTATTAGGGATATTGTCTGTCGTTCTTACAATATACGTATCGGCTGCATGATAAACAATGTTTCTGTGCCGGCAGCATGTTACGTTTTGCTATACAGTGTTGTAGGACCCTCGATCTGTCGTGACTAGGGGGGTGGGTGGATGGGTGTTTGAAGGTTTAACGTCCTTTTCCACCACATACGGGTGATATCAAAGACGGGGCAACGGTGAAAAAGCCAGCACCAATATTTGGCCCCAGCCGGGATACGAACTCACGACCCGAGCATTAGAAGTCCAACGCTCTACCATTCGGCCAACCCGGGTCGTGTCTAGGGGAGAAGGGATAGTCGATTGGTAGAGCGTTGGACTCCCAATGCTCGGGTCGTGAGTTCGAATCCCGGCTGGGGCTGCCGCATATACTTTTTCTCGTTGCCCAGTCTTTGATATCACCCATACGTCGTGGAAAAGGATGTTAAACTCCTAAACGCCTACCCCACCCTGTCGTAACTGATCAAGATGTGAGCGACATTGGGTATGGCTTGACTACTGTATTCCGGCATTTGTTCTTCTATTTTCTGTGTCTTCCGGCGGCTTTTCCGTCTTTTCGTTTCGTTCTTCTTTGAATTTTGTGTTCGTCGTTTTGGTCTCTTTATTTATTTATTTATTTATTTCACTGCTGTATGTATTTCTTAACTTATAACTAGTTTCAGCCTGTGGTTTCTTTACATACAAACATTCTTTACATACATTCTTTACATACCTGTGTTTTTGTCAGAATTTTTCTGAAAATATAAAACGGGGGAAAAAGCATACTGAAACTGGGAACAGTCACGCTTCCAACGATGATATTTGAAGCACAGCAGCCGTTCGGACGGTGTCTAAATTAATGTCGGGGATTTAAGTGAGGAGTAAAGATTCATCTGCTGTCTCAGTGCAGGGCCCGCATGTAAAAGTCGGGGTTAGGGAGTTTAACCCCGGGTTAGAGTCTAACTAAACAGCTCTAGGGTTAAATTTTCAGTGTGTGTGTTTTTTTGTTTGTTTGTTTGTTTGTTTTAAATCAGGAAGCGGGTCCATTCCAGCCACGTGCCTATGCCGTTATATAAGGATTTTTGTCTATCTTTCTTCGCTTCCTTTTTTATTTAATTTTGTTTCGGGGGGGGGGGGTGTCCTAGTCTGGGTTAGGCCCGTAGTCGTGGGTTAAATTAACCTCGAGTTTTACATACGGGCCCTGGACCCTTCCCAGACGTCTTAGCGGTACTTCAATCGTATCTTTTTTTGAAACATCGGCAAGAGATCTGCTCTTTCGCCTTTACCACACATAAATCACCAGCATCATAAACCATCCAACTCCTTCTGTAGCGGGGCCCGCGTCTCAGCTAATTATCCATTGTTTTGGTGTCGTAGTCTGCTTGATTGGAAAAACAAAGCTCTTTGATGCAGATAACGTGGCCTGACTTCTGAAGGAATGTCAGTGGTGGTAGGGGTGGGGGGTGGGTGGGTGGATGTTTGGGAGTTTAACGTCCTTTTCCACCATGTATGGATGATATCAAAGACGGGGCAACGAAAAAAAAAAGGTCAGCACAAATATTTGGCCCCAGCCGGGATTCGTGGTGGGGGTGGGTGTGTGAGGGAGGCAATAGACTAGTTGGGGAGGTTCGGCGGCGGTATTGGTTTAAACATTTTATTTACGCACAGATCGCCGTGAAACAGTAACAGCATTGCAACAGAGCGCAAGTAAAAACGTACAGGTGTGCTCGTCTGAGCCAAGTTACGTACCTGCATGACGGAGAAATTGCCGTGAATAATGAAATGATATGAAAATGCTTTGGAAATGTTCAGCTCACAAAATTTGAAAATAAACGCAATTCTAAATTCCGAAACTTAAATAGCTGAGCTGACCTTTCGCACCACGTGATTGTTATGTGTTCATGTCCAATGTGTGAAAGAATGCGTGTTATTCACGTGAGCGTGCGTGTTGGGTTCAGTTCGCGGTGCTTTGAGCCGAATCAAGAAATTGGGTAAAGCGCCTATACAATACTCAATATTATTTATCTATTATTGTTATGATTATTATTAAAAGACGGAGGAAAAAGGGGAAGAGAACATAATTATCAACAGTACTAAGTCTAGAATGCAGTAGGGAGTTGGTGAGTTGGTGGTGGCGGTATTCGTCGAATTAACAACGGATTATGTTCAGTTAACGGCGACTTCAAACAACATCGAAACTGACAGTCAGTGCTAGGCTAGTTCTAAAAAAAAAAAAAAAAAAAAAAAAATTTCAGGGTAAAACAAAAATGTGTTGTGCAAAAACTAGAACTACTAAGTTGTTTGAATTACACCAAAATAACCACCAAGAAACTGAATGCCAGTAGGAACCAGATTCTCTTAAACAACCATTAGTAAATTCAGTAATAAATAAATGAATAAATGGAACACAGCAGACTGGCACTTGGCGACAAGCACAGGGTAACTGAAAGGAAGACGCTAGGAATTTATCGTGTCTTAGAACAGAAAATGAAAACATACTCTACGTGTATAATACAGCAGTATTGATCAACGAATGTTACTGTATCAGCAAAATGTGCGATCAGCGGGGACCACTACAAGACCATTCATCTGTCGTCATTTACGCCGCATGAATGTCACAACAATCAGATCCACATCTCAACACCTGCGCAGAATTGTTTCTTTTCCGATCCCAATTTTTCAACGCCCTCCTTTGTCCACGTGACATGTAAACGAGCGGCGTGACGTTCCCAGGAGTGGTGGCGTGATGCGGTCAGTGGGTGTTGAGCGAAGCGGATGGGTTTTTGATTAGCCGTGGCTAATTGTCGCTCCTCGTTCAAGTTCTCAGTCTCGGCTTTTCTCAAAGCAAACTCAGCACGGGAATTGACGTAGATGTGGTGGTCAGCCTGTCAGCGATGCCTCTGAGTGGTCAGTCTAAGTGTGTGTGTGAGTGAGGTATCATGGCCTGAAGCACAGGCCGCATCTCTACCTGAAGTAATTCCTTAAACGTTTTGACATGATTACGTAATTCTACGGAATGTTGTATGAGTACTGCACATCATATGTGATAACTCAGTCTCTGCTCGTTTCTGATTGGTTGGTTCAGTGGCTGTTTGGCCGGTTAGTTGTTTTTTTGTTTTTTGTTTTGTTTTGGGGTTTTTGTTTGTTTGTTTGTTTGTTTGTTTGTTTTTTGTTTTTTTGTTGGGTTTTTTGTGTGGGGGGGGGGGGGTGTTTTTTGTGTGTGTTTTGGTTTTTTTGTTTGTTGTTGTTGTTTGGGGTTTTTGTTGTTGGTGGTGGTGGTGGTGGTGGTGGTTTTGGGGGGTCAGCTTCCTGGCTATTGGTATCAAAGAGGGGCAACAAGCAAACACCCAGCACAAAAGTTATGCTCCCAGCCCAGATTCGAACTCACGACCCGAGCATCGAAAGTCCAACGCTTTTATACCGACGGCTATCCTACATCCCCAACTTTTCTACTGAAAATGTCAAGAATGATGTTACGTTGTAAAAAGTCTTCCTGCACTCTTCGTATGTTTCAACTTTCAAGAACAAAGCACGCCATCTGACTGTTTGGCACTTCAGGTTACCATCATCTTTCAATTTTAACTTTCCCTGGTTGAACCCTTGGGAACACTTTGAATCGTAGTCTTGTTAGTCAAACTCTTCACTTTAGTTGGAATCATGATCTAGCCCGACACTTACCACTTTTAAGTTACATCGTTCTTCGACATTTATCTTCTTCTTGTTAAATGAAACAGACTCAAACCCAAAACCCTCGTAACAGCAGTATCAATGGAAAGCCATGAACGTCTGATAACCAAATCATATCACCACACACACCCACTAAGTAGTCTCCAGAGGGTTTTGCAAACGATCCCGAAGTAGGGGGGAAACCTTATCCAGCAGGGCCGTCGTAGACTCCGACAATCGTGGTCCACAGCGAGAGGAGACTTTGATGGCGTGTAAAGTGTCCTAACAACCCCCCTCGTTATCTCATCAAAGGAAGGGCGCGAGCGCTTATTGGGGCATTAGTGTGCCTTGCCGGCGATTGGACACAGGGGTGGGTCGTCTGTAGTGAGGTTGATCACTGCGGTGGAGGCACGTCTGGGGACAGAGGGCCAGGCCCTAACGGACAAGGTTGCTGAGATATGACGAGTCCACCTGTTGCACGTGCTCGGCGACGTGTTGGGACTGTTTTTGTCTTTGATCAGGGAATGGCGGCTGGCCCCTGACTAGTGGTGTCGGCTTTCGTGGTCATTATTCTTTGATTGTGCCTCCGCAGTGTGCATGGCGGTAGTTCATCTCTTTTCTTTGTTCTTTTTCTTTTGTTGTTGCTGTTGTTTGCTTGTTTGTTCTTTCTTTCTTTCTTTTAGTTTTCGCTTTTCATTTTTCTTCTTCTAATGCTCGGGTCGTGAGTTCGATCCCGGCTGGGGCCAAATATTTGTGCTGGCTTTTTCATCGTTGCCCCGTCTTTGATATCACCCTATGTGGTGGAAAAGGGCGTTAAACCCACCCACCCACCCTTCTTTTTTTTTTCCTTTTTCATGCATAGCAATAAGCTAGTTCGTTGGGCGGTTGCTTGCAAGCATACAAGTTGGTTGCATAATTGGTTGATGATAAGCTCATTGTGGCGGGGACGCCGGGGCGGGGAGGGGGATGATAAGCTCATTGTGGCGGGGATGCCGGGGCGGGGAGGGGGATGGAAGTGACTTAGTGTTGGTGGACTGGCTTCCTGCTGCGTTGTTGATTGGATAAGCCACAGTGGCGACATTCCACTTTCGTTATTCACAAGAACAAATACCAGGGTTTTTTTTTTTTTTTTTTAGTTCTTTGCTTCGCTAAATGTGTTATGTGTCATTAATTGTGATTCTACAATTGAGTGAAAGGCGGCTTTTTCGAATCAGAACTAGGTCAAGCTCTGTCAGTGCTTATGGACTTGTTTGGGTTGAAATTTTGGTTGGTCTTTGTTAGTCAGTGCACACAACATCATCCCAATAACGTATGGAACATCTAGGTGATCTCTAAGTGTGTTAATGTTGTGCGTAACAAAACTGAATGAAGGCATGATTCCATGCACACGGCGCACACACTCCAGACTCACATTGCAGACAAAACTGAACAGGCCACACCTCTTTTAACATAGGTACGATCTCATAATATGGTGTAGCTAATTGTGACGTCCTGAGATGGCAACAGGTTCTCATTCTCTCCGTGTCCCCGGGGTGGTTGGCGGCCATATTTACTAGGTTGCTGACAAGAACCTCAGCACACAGGACCGATAACTCGCCCTCCTCGTCATCACTCTCGGCTTGTCGTCCGTGGAACCGATGCAATCTCGCGTCGAGTGATGACAGGCAAAATGGCCGCCGAGGCCTTCGCGAGCAAACGTTGCTAACGTCCCGTAGTCAATCTGCTAGCGCCCCCTACCGTTTGTCAGCGTGACGATCCGTCAAAAGGAGATGAACTCTGCGTTCTTTGGTGTCATTAGGGTGCCACTGCATGTGAGTGTTTTCAGTGATCTGATCGCTTTGTGTTGTCTGTATGTTGAGGGTCAAGCTGACATTCAGACAATCAAGTGGTCGACTCGGAAAGCCACAAATGAAAACTGGTAAGATGCATCATTCATTGCTGATGATGTTCAAGAACTGATATAAGCAGCGCTTTCTCTGTGTTTGTAGTCGCGAATTAGTCTTTGTTGCTTGCGCGGCGTTAAGCCCTAAATAACTAACAAACTAACTATTCTCTGTGTTTGTACCTTTTAACGGAAGCGGCTGGGGGGGGGGGGGGGGGATGACAGGAGACAGTGAGTGGACTCAGTGAGGAAAGTGAATAATACCCAGGCATCCATCAAACGGAAATTGCCGCTTGTGTATGCTCACTATCTGTTTACTTGAACGACTTGTCAGTATTGCAATAAACCTCTTTAAACCAAACGGGAATTCATTCTCGTAGCCCTTTTTGTTTTTAAACAGCGCAGCAGGTAGGAGTGTGTGTGTGTGTGTGTGTGTGTGTGTGTGTGTGTGTGTGTGTGTGTGTGTTTTGATTGTTGCGCGACTGGCACTGGCAAGAGCTAGCAGACGACAGCGGAATGAGTGGGTAGGTGGTCGCTTCTACCATTGCAACAAAAAAAAAAGAAAAGTGGACCATTGGAATTTGTTTAAATTTCCCCTACACGTGAGTCATAGGCTGCTAAATTTTTGTGATTTTTTATTTTATTTTATTTTTTATTTTTTATTTTATTTTATTTTATTTTATTTTTTTTATTTTTTTTTTGGGAGGGGGGGGGGGTGAATTTTAAAGTATTTCTAGGGTGTCATGCACTTCGTTATGTTTAATAGGAATATACAGCATTTTCCTTGAAATCCGTCTCTGTGCGGGGAGCAGTGGTGGCCGAATGGTAGAGCGTTGGACTTCTAATGCTCGGGTCGTGAGTTCGTATCCCGGCTGGGGCCAACCATTTGCTCTGGCTTTTTCATCGTTGCTCCGTCTTTGATATCACCCGTACTGATGTGGTGGAAAAGGACGTTAAACTCCCAAACACCCACCCACCCTCCTTCATGTGTTAGTCTCA
Organism: Batillaria attramentaria; assembly: GCA_018292915.2. NCBI lineage: Eukaryota > Metazoa > Mollusca > Gastropoda > Batillariidae > Batillaria > Batillaria attramentaria. Next base: position 853,134 of record JACVVK020000024.1, read on the forward strand.
CTTTCCCTTTATAAGTTTTATATTGGACACCCACCCCACCCACCCGTCTCTGTAGCGTTGTGCAGCCAGTATGGAAAAGCGTCCACAAATCCTGTTCACACGAGCTGGTCGGCGATGACGGTTCCAGGAGTGATGCGGTAACCAGCCACGCGTGACGCGTGTCCGTCACCAGACCGTCACCGTATGAAGTGCGAATGGCTTGCGAGCGTCGGCGAGGGTAAACACGGCCTCGAGGTCTTTGATCGGCGTCCAATAAATACTCCCACAATCACGGTTGATGAGCATGCCACACATACGCTTTGGTGTGCATTTTACATACATGTGTAGCGGTGAGGGAAATCGGTTTTGGTAGAATCGTGGGAACGAGGTAAAGACACGGAAACTACCCTGTTGATTCCATAACTGGATGTTCTTGTAGTGATTGTGTTATGAGTTTTTGTTGTTGTTGTTTTGTTGTTGTTTTGTTATTGTTGTTTTCTTGTGGTTTCCTTTTGTTTATACTAGTTGTGGGAGCCGGGATAGCCGAATGGTAGAGCTTTGGACTTTCCATTTATTATTAAGCTTACATATAAAACGAAAAATCGTCTTCGGGCTCGCAGAAAAGCAAAAAAGTTAAATTAAGAAATCTACATGCCACTAACCTCCCCTCCCCCCTTCCTCCCCCCCCCCCCCCCCAAAAAAAAAAAACAAACAAATTGACATGTCTACTCCTAATTTAACTTTTACTTTTCTGTGAGTGTTTTTTCTTTGGATTTTGTTGTTGTTGTTGTTGTTGTTGACTCAGGTTTGGTTGTTTTGGGGTTTTGTTTTGTTTTGGTTTTGGGTGTGTTTTTTGTTGTTTTTTGGGGTTGTTTTTTATTGGGTTGTTGTTGTTGTTGTTGTTGTTTTTGGGGGGTTGTTTGTTTGTTTGGTTGGTTTTTTTTGGGGGGGGGGGTGTTTTTTTTGTTTGTTTGTTTTTTTTTGTTGTTTTTTTTTGGGGGGGGTGTCGTATTTGGGGGGGGGGGGGCATTTTTGTTTTCTTCTTCTTCTTCTTCTTCTTTTTTTTTCTTTTGGGGGTGAGGAGTGGGGGGCTCATTTGCCGGGGCGCGGGAGGTGTGGGGAGGAGTGAGGGAGGGATGATAGAGTTGGAGAGGGGGGAATGTCCCTCCACACTGTTGAGTCTCTATTACTGTTTGCTAGCGTGGACGCCGGGTGTGTTTAGTTTCAAATTTGTTGGCAATAATTGCTTTTGCGCTCGATCCTTCCAAACAGTTCTCCTTTCTGGAAAACATACACACTCATCACGGCTGAACATAAAAAGTCGCATTTTTTGCTGTCAGGGGAAAAGCTAACTTCCCACATGCTGACAGGCATTTTAATGGGGAACTTTGAAGTGACAAATACGTCGACTTGAGCCGCTCACTCTCCGGGCAGCTCGGCCCACTGTGGAAACTGAAATGACAGACAAATAAAGCAGGTGACTGCCTCCCTTCCCCCCACAGTTGTCTCCCATGTCTCTCGCGCTTTCACGCTGCTCCCGTGACCTTCACAGTCATCACTCATTGGACGATAGATTTCTTTTCCCCCTGTGGGCGCTGCTGCAGAAAAATCAGCGGGAGAGGTTTGGGAGAGAGTTTCCGATTCTCCTCTGCCTCCACGCGGGATTCCGCGAGACTGAGACGGAGGGGGGGGGGCTTGAGGGAGGAGAGACTGAGAGAGAGAGAGAGAGACGATAGCTCCACCAAATGATTTTGACACCATCCGCGTGAAATATGAAAATTTGTCGAGGACTTAGCGGCGGAAGAGTCGTGTGCTGCGGCGGATCGCGGCAGTAAATCAGGGGAGCTAATTACCGGTAGAGGGCGCTCACGTGGGCAACATCCGGCAAATGGCGGAGGACGCGCTAAGTGTTTTTTCATTGCTGGCGGTCCTGGACACGTGTTCCTCGTTGTGAGTGCCGTTCAGAGACGGACGGCCCTCACCTCTCTGCCACTTCAAAAGCTGCACCATTGGCCGTCCGCCGCCATTTTGCTCATCACTATCACCGTTTTCCCCATTGCATCCCCATCTCGTTCGTACCCACTGTCCCGGTTGTGTTTCTTTGGTTGATTCAGTTCCGGGCAAGGTCTGTGGGCTGACCACACCTTTGCGGGTCTTCAAGATCTAAGCTCCCAACAAAAAGCTTTCCGAAGTGTGAAAAAAAATTACAGAGTCGACCGTGCAAGCACAGTCAACTCTGTCACAGTTGTAGAGTTTTCAGCGTCCCTGAAACCCCAATAAAAGCCAAGGGCAGCCTGATTTCACAGCCCAGTTTGCGTTTTGACACTGAGCGAGAAAGATCGTGCAGCACTGACTCAGCATCCGCTAGACACTGTGGCGATGTGTCTCGCTCACTGACCAAAAGCCAAATAATGTCACGGCAAAATCGTGCTCTGGTTTTATAAGGGTCCCCGAAGCGCTGAAAACTCTGTAACTGTGACAGAGTTGCCTGGATTATGCACAGCCGAAGGAGTCGCAGTTTTAAAAAACGCAATGTTTGCGGCTTTTTGCTGAGGTTGCAGACCTTTAACTGTGGTCAGTCTGTCAGTTTTCATCTTCTGGCTTCTTCATCATTGACCAGAGCCGCATTCAGTGTCAGTCAAGGATGGAGTTTCTGTTTGTTAGCTTTAAGTGGTTGTCCAGTTATTGCTTTCTTTTCAGTTTGTCCATCAACCCGTTTCATACCCAGGCTTACCCTGTTGATTGTAGTGCGTAGTGTAGGAGTACTGACCGGATGTTGGAACTCAATGTATGTAGGCGTGCTTCTACTGATGTATGTTTGACTGTATGTATGTATGTATGTATGTATGTATGTATGTATGTATGTATGTATGTATGTATGTATGTATGTATGTATGTATGTATGTATGTATGTATGTATGTATGTATGCTTTCTTTGTATAAATTCATGCAACTGATTATTCATCTATTTCAAGTTTCGTGTATTCATTTGTTCCCTTCCTTATTTATCTACTTTGAAAGCGCCAAGAGCTCTTCTGAGATTGGGCGCTATTACAAATTATTATTATTATTATTATCTATTCCAGTGAAAATCAAACTTTGAATCAAGCCTCCAACTGTCTGAATGTCCTTAACGGAGCCAGTAAGAGTCTTGGTGAGGAACATAATAAGAATACATGCGAATATTCGACATGTTCGTTCTTTCTGGCCTTTCTTTTTTCTCTTTCTTTCTTTCTTCTACCCCGGCATCTCCTCATGTCGGCAGTCTGGCACGTGCAGTTTGCTTCTTCTTCTTCTTCTTTTCTTAAACCCATTAATGCCTAGTGTCCTCATATGAGGACGCTGGCGTTTTGCGCATTTATTTCACAGAGGATAAAGCTGAGAGGAACACATTCATATTGTGTGGTTCCAGGGTCACTATCGTTATATTGTCATAGTGAATTCAGGTGATTTCCCCCGTGCAGTTTTTTTACAGCAGCCATATTTGATCCTCCATGTGCTTTGCTGAGTCAGCAAAATGTTGAAACCAAAAATTAAGCAGATATCTTTTTAACTGTAGACTTTCTTAATAGCAATATTTAAATGAAAATGAAGGTAGATGTGTAATTAGAAAACGTGTCCTTCAGTTTTTCTCTGTGTTTGATATTTAAGCGTTGATGAAGGGTTAAAGTGCTGTCCTCATAATTATGAGGACGCTAGGCACTAGAGGGTACAGATTTTCATAGTCACTGAGCAAACTGTTTTGATTTATTTGTTCGCAGATACATATATATATATATCACATTGTGTTTGTGAATGTGCAGCGAGCTTAAAAGAAATAACACTGTAAGAAATAAAACATTTCAGACACAGTTTGCACGGCGTTTGCTCATTTTGTTCATGTTGAAAACCTGTACCCATTTGTGCCTAGCGTCCTCACATGAGGACAGTCCACATATGGTGTCTAAATCTCAACATACGCTAAAATGGTCAAAATCAGGGGAAGATGTGGAATACAAATGGTATTTGCCACTATGTGTCACATTTTCAATCAAAACAAAAATTCAGGCATTAATGGGTTTTAATGTGTCAGTCAGTTAGACCCGTTTCAGTCTTGCTCGTCAGTGTCTGAACTTCAGCAGCACTGATAAGCACTTTGCATTCAGAATAATTATATGCTTGAGCACGACCGGTCTACTGTCCAGAATGTCTTCGCTCACTGTACTGTGTCATTGAACCTGTCACCACGATCAGTCGCTGCTGGTGACTGTACCCCGGACACCCCCGCCCACAACACACCGGTTCATTATGGGAGCTGCCTCAGACACGAAGTCGATTAGCCTCGGCCTGGGTGTGGCACGAGCGAGGCTCAGGGGGGGGGGGGGGGGGGGTCAGAAGCAAAGGTGAAGGTCGATGTCATGTCTGAGTGGACCTGATTGTGACGTGAACTAGAACCCAAAAGTAGACCTACGCTTCTGTGTGGCTGTCAGTGCAGATGTGTACATAATACTGAGCTCTAGATACTTGCATATTTCCTGTTTGTTTGGGTTGTTGTTGTTGTTGTTGTTGTAGTTTTATTTTGTTTTTTGGTTGTTTTTTGTTTTTGTTTTGTTTTGATTTTTTTTGGCGGGGGCTGTTGTTTTTTTGTTTTGATTTGTTCTGTTCTGTTTTGTTTTGTTTTGTTTTGGTGTGTGTGTGTGTGTGTGTGTGTGTGTGTGTGTGTGTGTGTGTGTGTGTGTGTGTGTGTGTGTGTGACCCGCTTCTAGCAGATTGTACCCTGTTGTCTGTTAATATTTTGTGTGTGTGTGTGTGTGTGTGTGTGTGTGTGTGTGTGTGTGTGTCCCGCTTCTAGCAGATTGTACCCTGATGTCTGTTAATATTGTTACTGTCGCTATTCGTAAATTTATTTCGGGACGAGACTGATTCCTGCATTTGCTGATCAGCCTGCCTTACAACTAATCGTGCTTGTCTGATTCAAACTTCCAGCCACAAAGTCCTTGCATGTACCAGTATGCAGAATCGGTCGCCGACTGAGAGACACAGCGATACTTGTGTTTAAAAAAGCGTTCACTGTCGGCTGAAGAAGAGTTGCCAGGGCTACAGACAAGCTGTGGCGACACAGTTCGACCCGACATCTCGCGCTGTGGCCCGTGCAACATCTTCTAGTCCCCGTTACCGTGTTCCCACGTCACTGCAGCAACTCCAGCACGAGGTCACGACGGTGCGAGTCGTTCCGGGTCACGCGAAACCCGCCAGGAGGCGCTATTGTAGCAGGGAACCGGAAGCAGCCTTTGCACTGCCTGTCCCCTGTCAAGAACGGCGGAATACCGACACTAAGTCGGGTCTCGGCTCTTTGAACACGCGGCCCTTGATTGCGACAAGCGGAGAACACCTGAGCGGTGGTCATAAAGCAGGGTCTCTGCTGCCTGGCTGGCTTGATAGTTGATTCCGTCCGCGGTGTCCCTCCGTCTGCACCAGTGGCCGGTCATGTCCCGTTACCGATATGAGTGAGTGAATAACGACAGAGTTTCTCAGTGACGTCAGTCGTCACCTGGGCGTGTAGACTGGATCACAACAGTCTGCTCCGTCCGGGGTCGAGGTGACACTTGACAGGACCCACTGGCTGATGTTAACCCTTCTCGTGTTGGTCATGTCATTCTCAGTGTAGTATGGGACGGCTAGCTTATGTCCACTCAACGAAAGATAACCAAGTTTCTAAATTACTTCAGATCCCCACCGCGAGGGTGGGTGGATGGGTGCTTGGGAGTTTAACGTCCGGCTTCTCCACCACATACGGGTGATATCCGGCAAAGACGGAGCAACGATGAAAAAGCCAGCACAGATGTTTGGCCCAAGCGGCGGGGATACGAACTCACGTCCCGAGCATTAAGTCCAACGCTCTACCATTCGGCCACCCCGGCTCCCCATCCGCACCGCCAAGACTGTCACACAAATCGTGTTCACTGAAAGCATACTTCCAGGGTAGGGCACGGGGTGGGGGTGGGGGGTAGAGGGGGGGGATGGGGAGGGGAGAGAGAGAGGGAGAGGTGGAGGCATGTCTGAGAAGCATCTCTCATAGTATCAGAGTACATCTGGCAGCTTAGAATATCATTAGTAATATAACAGAAACAAAACCTCACTGGAACGGTGCAGGTGACTTTTTTCCCCTCGTCGTCGGTCTGGAAAACCGTCAAAACAAAACAAAAATGATGATAGACTGTCACAATATTGTTGCCAGCTGTCCATCAACATGACCAAGACTGTATTACCAACACGCCAACACACCCGCAACCTGACTACCGTCAGAATAAAAAGGATTCCTTACAGTGCTGTCCGACAGACGTCGCGATTTTAATAATAATAATAATAATGAAACTTGTTTACAAAGCCAAGAAAAAGCACCAGACTGCCATTCTTTACTCTGCACACAAATTTTAAAAGGGGCAAAGATTTTCTACTATATTTAGCGTAGTTCTTACTGCATGACCCGGAAGCTATTACTGGTTTGTAACCTGTTCAGGGGCGCCACAAATACGTGTGGGTTCGAAGTGAAGTCCTCTTGTTGCTCAGTACAGACGGTCTGCGTGGCAGCTGTTCACTTTTACCATGCCGGCACACAATAAGGGAACTATCGGTTTAACCGTAGCACTGTACCGGCTGGTCGTAACATTAGATGATGTTGTTTGTAAACACATGCTCACGCCACACAGTGTATGTAACACGTCGCCAAAATAAACGCTCATCAAATCGCGCCCGTATACAGACGACTGTAGTCCAAATAATCCCCGACACGGGAAACCGGCTCCAAATTACCTCACTTTATCTTCTGGTACCAGGAGTTTATTTGTTTCTGTGAGCGAGACCTTCCAGTGCGGCGGAGTTGAGTGCGGTCTGGAGCGCCGGTCATAATGAGGGGGAGGTTTCCGTTAAGTGTTGGTTCGTCATCACAACTCACCACTGAGGGCGAGGGATACGCCGGGGTAGGAAAATAAACACTCCCTCGAGGGTGGCGAGACTTCTTCGCTTCATTGACCAACGCAAACTCGTGTTCGTTCCATATGGGGCTGTGTGTGTGTGTGTGTGTGTGTGTGTGTGTGTGTGTGTGTGTGTGTGTGTGTGTGTCCCCAGCACTTCTTTGAGCTTATCCTATCATGTGTGGCGCGGAATTCAACTATTAAATCATATAAAAACGTCTACCGCGCCTGAATTGTCACAGTGTGGTGTGTGTAAACCTCCCCTCGTCGATTTTGGCTGAACGGTAAGTCTGTTTACAACGATACGAAGCCGGTTTTATTAAACCAGTGTAAACACACACACACACACACACACACACACACACACACACACACACACACACACACAGGGACACACACACACGCACGCACACATAACCCGGAACACTCACCAGGTCTTGAGAATTCTGTTCGTGTCAGTGTACGACATGCGGGGAGCCGGAACGCTTGTATCAGTGTGTGCTGTGATACACTTTATATCCTGTCCACCACTTCACATGACACATTTCGTGTCTCTCACGAGTATCTCACGTTTTTTTGTTGTTGTTGGTTGTTGTTGGTTTTTGTTGTTGTTGTTGTTTTTTTTGGGGGGGTTGGGGTTTTTTTTACTCTTTTTCGGTTTTCGCCCTGTACTGATGCGAAAATCAAGCAAAACCGTAAGATTCCTTGACGGCTGTTACTGCAGTAAACACGAGTATAATCAAAGTGCAACACTCCCACTAAGCCAAATTTAAATCCATGCATGAGAATTATGATTTTTTTTAGTGAGGCCACGAGTGCACAACGCAAAACTTACGGTAGAAATTTTAGTTAGCTTACTGGACATAGCAGCAGTATCGTTCTTCTTTTCTCTTTTCTTTGTATTTTAACTGAACATGAAAACTGACTGCCTCAAGAAGAAAACTTCAAATCCCAATTCAAATTCAAATTCAAAAATGCTTTACTGTCCATTAGATAACGTGTATAAAATGGTAAATCGTCTTTGGACTCACAGCTCGAAACAAAATAAGAATGAAGAAAATAAGATTCTGAGCCAATAAAAACAACATAAAATTAGTTTGGCATGTGCAAGAACAAACAAAACAAAACAAAACAAATTAATAATTAACTTGAAAACTTCACATCTATCACAGCACATCCATTCACACACACACACACACACACACACACACACACACACACTCTCTCTCTCTCTCTCTCTCTCTCTCTCTCTCTCTCTCTCTCTCTCTCTCTCTCTCTCTCTCTCTCTCTCCAAATTCAAGTGGAAAACTTAACATGAAATTGATGGTAAGAAAAAAAGAAGGGTTAAAAATCAAGTATTAGTGCAGGCTCAAACCAAAACAGAGTGGATACATCATGGGGTAATGGGGTATGGAGATCTACAACATTTAAGCCTAGGCATGACTGGTACAGATCATGTGAAATTTAGTGGAACGATGTCACCCACTAAAGTGTTGTATACATTGTTATAAAAGCCTGAATAAGAACAAAACGAGAGAGAGAGAGAGAGAGAGCACAACGCCACACTGAGACCTGCTGAAAGAACAATTCCTCGCACCGACAGTATGTACCTGTTGGGGTTGGGGTTTCAAAGGCGCTGGATGGCGCGCGTTCCGCAGTTTATCGCCGTCAGCTAGTGGTAAGATTTTGCCGATGTACCCTGTGAACGGTAACCTACCCTAATTCTCTGTCACCTTCTACGATGCGTAAAAAGCACTCTCTCTCTCTCTCTCTCTCTCTCTCTCTCTCTCTCTCTCTCTCTCTCTCTCTCTCTCTCTCTCTCTCTCTCTCTCTCTCTCACTCTCTCTCTCTCTCTCTTGTACTACCATTATGTCGTATGTAGTTTAGTGTTCAACGGCAAGTTTGAAAAATGGTTATTGTAACCAACATCTTATACCGTTGTTAAATAAAGCATCAAAATCAAAATAAAAAATCTCTCTCTCTCTCTCTCTCTCTCTCTCTCTCTCTCTCTCTCTCTCTCTCTCTCTCTCTCTCTCTCTCTCATGTTGCAACAATGAAAATGCTTTGAAAATGCTGGGACCGTTTTCTACCATGCTGTAAAAATCAGAAAAGAGTACCTAGACCGCTCATCTGTTTTGAATGAAGAAAATGTCTGAAGTTGTAAAAATACTCACACTGTGGCCCACAACAATAAATAATCGAGTTCGAGTTCTCTCTCTCTCTCTCTCTCTCTCTCTCTCTCTCTCTCTCTCTCTCTCTCTCTCTCTCTCTCTCTCTCTCTCTCTCCCTCCCCCCTTTTTTATGATGTACTTGTGGCAACGGCAAGTTAGGAAACTGACCTTTGTGTTTAACTTCCATCTTTGTGAAATAAAGAGTCATTGTCATTTTCATTGTCTGTCTTTCTCTCTCAAAGAAAAGAACACACACACACACAC
>JACVVK020000024.1:867500-912500 GCA_018292915.2 Batillaria attramentaria
ACAGAAACAAACTCAGGCACTCTCGTTCTGGGTATGCAAATTCACGGTTTGTCAAATAACAAACCCGCAAATCAATTGCTGCATAATTATGCAAATACAACAAAGAAAAATAGTTCACTTCTCTTTTCAGACAAAAATAGGATATACATACAACAGAGTAAGAGTCAGAAGATATTCATCACGTATTGCAAATTTACTATTTCAGCAAACCGTTTTCATTGTGCTTTCACTACTCAGCGTTTTTTTTTTTTTTTTTTAAATCATTTTTGGCTGGTATTACCCGGTCAGGAATCAAATTTTTGTACCAAAAAAAAACAAACAAAAAAAACAGAAAGTTGATCATGACTAGATACTGCAGTATCATGAGAATCGAGTTATTAATACTTGATTTGTATTCGAATGTAAAGAAAATTTGTCTGCAGTCGGGAAGTGGTTTTGAAATGTGCACTTTCACATTTTGAAATGCACACTTTGACATTTTGAAACGTACACTTTCACACCAGTTTTGAAATGTACACTTTCACATTTTGAAATGTACACTTTCACATTTTGAAATGTACACTTTCACATTTTGAAATGTACACTTTCACATCAGTTTTGAAATGTACACTTTCACATCTTGAAACGTACACTTTCACACTCTGAAAATGAAACAAGTAACAAAAATTAAGCCGAGGTCTGCATAGGTACAGCATATGAAACACGAAGCCATACACGTAGAAAGGTCATTGCATTGCATTTTTTTTTTTTTTAAAGTTGCATCAAGTTGTAAGTGGTGGATTGCGGCGTGTAAAGTTATCGTTTACAACAACAACAACAAAAAATCCAAATTGAGCAAATAAAAAACTGCGACGGTAGCACCAAGAACGGTAAGTACGCGCGGGAGCGAGTTACCCCCGCGCACGTGCGCACACACACACACACACACACACACACACACACACACACACACACACACACACACACACACACACACACGTGGCCGAAACGTGGAATTATATTACATCTTGCAACAACAAAAATTATGCGCTGTTCAAGTTTCGGGTATTGGTTTGATTTTTGTTCCAAATGTGGTGCATGAGAACATAATAGCACAATTTCTTTTTAAATCAAACGAAAGGTATTTTACCTGTGGCATAAAAAGAAAATACTTTAAATAAAGGTCAAACACATATCTGAAAGAAGTAACAAATACATCATACAATAACGTTAGGAACTACTGGAAAATCAAATGAAACAATGGTTATTTCTCAAGTAAATGAAACAAACGACTTCTAATACAAGATTAAAAGGCATATTAACTAGACCAAATGCAGATTCCTTTTTTTAATATTCCATAATGCGCCACCAAACTTAACATAAAGGAGACTTTTGCTTTGAAAACGTACGGAGCACACAATGCCTGAACAAGATCACAAGTTAACTCTTTGACGACGAAGCACAATTTCTAACACGCGATTTCCTATAGGAAATCGCGTGTTAGAAATTGTGCTTCGTCGTCAAAGAGTTAACTCAATTGCCAACAAGTAACACTGGGGTGTGCACCTAAAAAAAAAAAAAAAATTCATAATTCATTTTTGTCTGCGTGCATTTAAATTTGGTTTAATGGAAGTGTTTATTTGCACTTTGATTATGCTCGTGTTTGCTGCAGCAAGAGCCGTCAAGGAACCGTTAATCTTGCCTGAAGTATACTATAAGGGAAAATGGACAGAATTTATTCAGGCACCGCAGACGTAAATCGTGTGCATATTTTAAAGACAATTAAGGCAACTGAGGGTATTGTCAAAAAAATAGTAACAGTTGTTGGGGTTTTACCCACGTTGATAGATTCTTTTTTTTTTTAATGAAATATTTTTTGGAAATGGAAGACACAACAATTCCGGGAAGACAAACGTCAGGGTTTATTAAAGTTTAAAAAAAATTCACCGCCTCGGCGTATTTACTGAAACCAGGTGTGTGACCTTCAGTTGAAACGAACGGCACCTTAAAAAAAGAAAACAATATTTGGACGGGAAAAAAACCAAAACAAAACAATCAATCTCTGTTTAAACTGCCATTCGCATGTAGCGATTCAAACTTATACGTGACAGTCACACAGCCCGTGCATACACCTTCTCACACACACATTACATTTACAATTGCCTTCAAACTCGCCAGCAAAGAATTGCAAGTCAGTGGCGCCATCTAAATAATCCTCCCACCTGATCAGTGGCCGCGTCATGTTGTCAGGTCCCTCCTGAAGGATATTTTGTGGTGCCAGGTTCGGATCCCAGGTCATCAGACTTATCAGTCCATTGTGAGTTCTGAAATTGCTTCTTCTTCTTCAGACGCGATTTCAGCAATACTGACAGATAAATGGAGTGCTCATTACGCACGTGCTCAATAGCAGTCTGTGTTGCTGCTGGAGGTGTACATGTCTTTTACTTCGCTCGCACTCACACATTCAGGAGTTCAAGTTTACACACAGACTTCGCAATACCCCCAACAGTCGCGATAATACTGAGCCAGATACGAAACATCATATGTGTGCATAAAGTCATGGAAGACACCCTGCCTTCTTTGACGAGAAGTTCACTGGCAAGCAGTCAATGTGATTGTGTGCAATGGGTTCACTTTGTCTGTTTCGTCCACTTCTTCCGTCTCTCTGCATACTACGCAGCCTTCGCTTTCTGGTGGAAGTGTCTGTCCTTTAGACGCCACCGCGCAAGCCGGCCTGGCATATTCCAGCAGAACGGAGGTCAGTCATACAGACGACCCTCACCAAGCCTCGGTTCAGCCCAGAAAGTACGTGGACAACACGACCGCGTCACGTGGTACCTGACCATGGCGTTGCGGAAGTTGTGGGGAAGCCCCAATGCTGTGCAGGCAGAGGAACGGCGTCGATGCTTTGCGCAGTGGCTACGCACTGAGTCGCGGCGTTTGGGTAGGGGGCGTACCCTCAGCTCTGTAAGTACATTGGCGACATGGGTGGCTTCATGTAGTAGTTGGACATGTTGGGGTAGTGTGGGTTGTGATGCGGGCCGATGCCGGCCGACGCTGTAATGGCGTCTGGCGTCATGTGCATGGGTTGTCCCATAGACTGCGGCGCCCGGAAAGCCAGGAGGTCGTGCACGGAGTGAGAGGACGGCCACGCGCGCATCATGCACGGGGACGCTGCCCCGGGGCCTTTGCCTTGCAGCCCCGCCATCTGCAGCCCTGGGGGCACGGGCGCCTGGTGGTGCTGTGGGTGTGAGGGGTGGTGGCCGGCGTGGGGGTGATGGTGAGGCATCATCTGACTGGGCGGCATTGTGCCGGGCATCGGAGGACCCGCCGCGCACGAGTACGGGTAGAACTGGTTATACAGGGCGGCCCCCGGCCCCGGCGCGGACGTCATCACGCCCATGTGGGGAGCCTTGCCGTCCATCTGCTGCGACTGGGACGGGCTGCTGCCGCCACTCCCGCCACCTCCACCCCCTCCGCTTCCACCCCCTGCGCCCAACGGAACCCCACCCACTGGGCTGGGCCCACCTCCGCTGCCCCCGCCGCCACCACAGCCTATCTTGTTCCTGAGAATCCTGCTGATGGAACTGACAGACGGCACGTTGTACTTGTCACAGATGCCGTCCGACAGCAGCTTGTCCCGAATCTCCCACGCGAAGATGCCCGGGTCCCTCTCCTTGTATGTCTTGATGTGCTTCACCACGTTCGGCGTCGTCACGCGAGGTTTGGATCCCCCGATGGCTCCGGGGAGAATGGACCCGGTCTCGTTGTAGCGGGCCAGGATCTTGCTGACACAGCCGTGGGAGACGCGCAGCTGGCGGGAGATGTCGCACGGCCTGACACCCAGCTGGGCCAGCTCCACGATGCGGAGTCGGATGGCGTTGGGCAGCGGGCGTCCGTTGACGAACACGCCACCCAACTGGTTCACCTCGCCATACGTCTGGTGCTCTGCATATAAGGGAATGAAAAAGGTCCGGCATTAGCGAATAGTAAAAAAAAAAAAATGCAGCTGAAATCAAAGAACTGCACTTCTCCTGGAAATGTATAAGCATTGAAATCTAGAAATTGAAATAAAGAAAAACGATGAACGAAGTGAACTCAAAGAACTGGGGTAAACTACCCCCCCCCCCCCCCCCCCCCCCAAAAATGAAATCAACGAATTGAAGTCAAAGAACTGGAGTGAAATATGAAAAAAATTTGAAGTCAACGACTTGAAATCAAAGAACTGAAATCAAAGCATTGGTATCAACGGGAAAAAAAAAATCAACGAATTAAAACCAAGGAATAATTTCAGTCTAAAATTTGATGAGCGTCGAAGGCGTTTCCAGTCTGAAATTTTAAACCAAGAAAAATGACAAGAGCGATCTCACATAAAGTCATTGTGCCTTTAAAGTCAAGCTATTTTCGATAATTTTCGTCTTGGAGGTTTCTTCACTGTAGCCGAAAGTCGTACACCACACACACACTGCTACAACAGACGAGAATGTTTTGGCCTTAAAAAAAGGTAGCTGAGGTCTAAAGCACTTTTTTTTATTTCCGTTGTGCTTCCTTTTGTGTGGGTGACGAGCTGGCACCGATGCTGTGGTTTTATTAGCCCATTAAGAAAGAAAAAAAAAACGCTCGCAAAAGCTGACGGCAATGAGAAACAATAGCAGCGTGCAGGCGGGGACCGTTTTGTAACAGTAGAACAGTTAATGACTTGGGGGCCACATGGGACGGAGATTTCGACCTAATTCTCCGAACATGACGTGTCCTACATGCACAAACAGAAAAATGTGTGAGAAAAAATCGCGCGAATTGTTTTGAAATATTCCTGCACTGAGATCACCCCCCTCTCATAGCCTCTTTTATGAAACTGTTTACATTTCTAACTTTCCAACCCCTTTTTCTCTCACCCTTCCAGAGGGAAAGAGTGGCATCAAGAGGGATAACTCGTCACGGGTGCACCCGTTACACCTCGGGAGAGTTAATAGTCTGCGACAAACAAACACAATAGAGGAGAACGCTGCAGCTACAAGAAGGACAAAAAAAAAAGGTCTCGGTGCCTCGTCCTAGAACAATGCCGTGTATGTGTTTTGTGTCGGCCCAGTGGGAGGCATCCAAGGGACGCGATTTCCAGCCAGACACAACATATATCTACCGGGTTGTCTTTTCTTTTCTTTTTTAGCCAATGGGTGACAAGGAAAGAGATTGTATTGCCCTGCTCCTTTCTCGGCTTTTATGATTTCGAACTCTCTTCTCAGACCTAGCGAGCGACAAAACGTCAGTCAGCTAGGTAGGGAAGAATTCTAAATCTGACAGCAGAACGTAATGATTCTGAGCCTGTGCTCATGGCTCTCTCTCTCTCTCTCTCTCTCTCTCTCTCTCTCTCTCTCTCTCTCTCTCTCTCTCTCTCTCTCGTAGATTCGTATTATGCATGTGTATGGCTGGTGGAATAGCTTACTTAAATGAAATATCAGCTATAGCTGTGCTTGTGCGTGCGTACGCGCGCGTCGCCCGCTCTCTTTGTTTTATATATATGTGTGTGTGTGTGTGTGTGTGTGTGTGTGTGTGTGTGTGTGTGTGTGTGTGTGTGTGTGTGTGTGTGTGTGTGTGTGTGTGTGTGTGTGTTGTTGTTGTTGTTGTTGTTGTTGTTGTCGTCGTCATAATGCGTGTACTTTTTTTTTCTTTCGTAGTCAGTGTTGCAACGGCAAGTTGTAATACTGGTTTGCGGACCAAAACCTTCCACCGTTGTAAAATAAAGGTTCATTTCATCTCTCTCTCTCTCTCTCTCTCACACACACACACACACACACACACACACACACACACACACACACACACACACACACACACACTGCTCAGCCTGGAAATGTTCATGCCACAAATTTCAAGATAAATGCTATTCTAAATTCCGAAACCTAAGCAGCTGGGCCGACCACTCGCAAAGCAATGTATCTGTGATGTGTTTCAGTGTGTCCTGCGTGTGAGAGAGAATGCGTGTGATTCACGGGCGTGTGCGTGTTGTGTTCAGCTCGTGGTGCTTGGAGCCAAGCAATTGAGAAAAGCGTCTAAATAATCCACACATTATTATTTTTCTTGTAAAGTTCACTGAGTCAAAGATTTATAATTTCAAAGCTCAACATGGGCCTTTACTTACTTTACATACTTATTCTGCTTTGGAAATGTTCAGCCCACAAAATCTGAAAATAAATGCAATTCTAAATTCCGAAGTTTAAATTGCTGAGCTGACCCTTCGCACCACGTGACTGTAATGTTTTTCATGACCAGTGTGTGAGGGAATGCGTGAGGTGCACGTGAGCGTGCGTGTTGGGTTTAGCACGCGGTGCACTGAGCCAGTCAAAAGAAATTGGGTACAGCGCCTGCACAATGCTCCATTATTATTATTATTATTGTGTTTCGCAACCACAATCCCAGCTGGGGCCAAGTATTTGTGCTGGTCTTTTCTCGTTGGCCCGTCTCCTGATATCACCCACACGTGGTAGAAAAGGACGTTAAACTCCTGAACTCCCACTCACCCACCCACCCTCGCGACTACAAGGAACTGAAGGGAGACAAAATATCACCCTGTCCTCTTGGAAATCAGATCTGGAAAAGTCATAATTAGACCGATGGCTTGTGCGATGTGAGACGTGTCGGCATGCGATAGGCGTCAGAAAACCGCCGCTTGCCTCATCCCACGCAAAAGTTCCACAAGAAAGCTTCGTTATTTTCCCCTCTCCGCGGAAACGAAAACGGTTCGCTATCGTAACCTTCGAGTATCGAGTGTCCTAATGTGTTTCTCGTTTGTTGACAGTGCGATAATCTGCGCCTTATATCTGCCCCTCTGCCGTCACGTGACGCAATGAAAACAATGCCCATTCAGTTCAAACGGCTGTGCGCATGCATCATCCGAGAGCTATGCTGGCCTTGTTGATCTCAATTACAGTTTTTAGAAACCATTACAGCATAGATGTGTTCTTTTCAGATCTAAAAATACACTCAAGTGTACACACACAAAGCATCACAGTGACCACTACTATAAGCAAGCGACTGTTGTTGTGAATATGTTTCAGATAATTATCACAACGTGTTTGATTTTTCTTCTTCTTTTTTTTTTTTTTTTTTTTTTTGTTTGTTCGTGTTAACTCTTTCAATGCCACACAGGTTTTTCTAGTCACTCACGGATAGTTTCCCTTCACATGACCTGCTGCACAAACTGAGGAAGCAAAACGTGCCTCTTTGTGAAGAGTTTCTTTTGTTGTAGTCGTCGTCGTTGTTGTTGTTGTTGTTGTTCTTCTTCTTCTTTTTCTTCTTCTTCTTCTTCTTCTTCTTGTGTTGTTGTTGTTTTTTCATCCAACAACTAGAACGACTACATTTTTTTTAAACAAGTTTAACATCTGGGCTAGAGGCGCGAGTCATGAAAATTCAGCAACCATGGCAGGGAATGGGTTAATTTGGGTTGGTCTGTTTCTTTATTTGTTTCTTTCTTTCTTTGGTTTTTGTTGTTGTTGATGCTGTTTTTATATTGTTGAATTTTTTTTCATGGGGGGGGGGGGGGGGAAGCGGGGGGGGGGGACCTTAGAAGCCCGCAAACTCACGTAAATGGCCAAAAGGAACATCTATTCATTTCACAAACAGCCTTAGAGCTTTGTAAGCGGCGGTTTTTTTCCCCTCAGAACTCATAACGAACATACAGACTTTAAAACCATCAGAACAACCAGCAGACTGAGCACAACGCTAAGTTAGTCAGTGCCATGTATCTTGCACCGCCAAAAACGTCGAAAATTACAGACATGACTTGTACACACAATTCGCTCTGTGTGTGTGCCGTGTGTGTGTGTGTGTGTGTGTGTGTGTGTGTGTGTGTGTGTGTGTGTGTGTGTGTGTGTGTGTGTGTGTGTGTGTGTGTGTGTGTATGCGTGCGTGCGTGCGTGCGTGCGTGCGTACGTGTATGCGTGCGTGTGTGCGTGCTTTTTTTTTCTTCGTCTGTTTTTGTCGCGTCAATGTGTAAAACAATACTTGTCCCCCCCCCCCTTCCCCTCCCCCTCCTCCCCCCCCCCCCCAAAAAGTCCATTATTTCTAGAATAGCGAACAATAGAACTGTTTCGGCTCGTTCACACACAAAAAAGCCAAATACAAAAATCAGAAACAAAACACAAGAACGTAATGACGACCAGATGTATCTGACACAACTGGCGCGGGTCCGTTCGGCTGGTTTCAATCAGGTTCGTCGCACGTTATCAAAAATATGCCCATTACGATACAAACCATGCAAAAACACAATGTCAGTTAGTGTACCATAAGGTGCCTGGTTAGGCAAGCGGGCTGTAAAATTAGCTACGTGACTTATTTTCGCATCAAAAGTGCTCCTACAAGCAATAACGATCTTTTGATTTTTTTGTCCTTTGCCCTGGAAATGTTCTATTTTTAGATTGCGCTTAAAATTTACGTCCGCAATGTCAGTCAGTACGAACGGACGAACGAACGAACTTTATTTTCCAACGGAAGTGATTTAACCAAACAATGATTATTTTTCAATCAGCCGTTGCTACAAAAACAAAAGACTACAATGACAAGATTAAAGGAAAATACAAGACAAACACCCAATGGCAAAATAAAGAAAAAAAATATATCTTTCTCTCCCTCCCTCTCTCTCTCTCTCTCTCTCACACACACACACACACACACACACACACACACACACACACACACACACACACACACACACACACACCTGACATGGTTGTTCAGATTATACACCAAAATGGACGCTTGAAAGAAACTTTCTTATTACCGAGAAGTAAACGTCTGGTTCAGTGTTTCAGTTTCAAGTGGATGGGAAAACAGTCTTTTCCTGAAAGCGGAACGTGACGGAATAATTTTTAGACTTGGTGGTAGTGAGTTCCAGACTGTGGGCCCAGAGAAAGCAAAGCTTTTTTATATATGTCTATCCTAGGGAGTGGGAGTGGTATACAACCGTTTCTCATTCCTCTAATGGCATGTGTCGGTTGTTTAATGAGTGATTTAAGGTATGACGGGGCATTCCCGTGAATGGTACTATGTACAAGTAGACATTTGTTCAGGATATGTTGACTGCGCAGAGACAGAATCCCGAGCTGTTTGAATCTTTGGTCCGTTGGAATGGTAGAATGGGGGTGAACTTGTTTTATTGATCTTCTATGTAAGGAGTTGAGTTTAGATAAGTGAACTTGACTGCAGCTGTCCCATACATTAGAAACATAATCTATGTGGGGTTTAACATGGGCATGGGCAGTATACCATAAGGTGCCTGGTTGGGCCAGCGGATTGTAAAATTAGCCACATGACTCATTTTCGCATCAAAAGTGTTCCTAAATGCAATAACGATCTTTTGAGTTTGGGGTCCTTTCCCCTAGAAATCGTCTATATTTTTAGACTGCGCTTAAAATTTACGTCGTTCACGACAGACCTGTTTTTGATTTAGCAAATGCAGCGTGGCTATATTCACTCCGTTTGCGCAGACTGAGATACTATTCTGAAGTAGACTAAACTTTGCCCTAGACAGGTTTTGCATCCGCCGGTACATTCCTTTCATTTACTCAACCTGTTGTAATGGACGCGGAGTTTTGGACAGAGTGCCTGTACAATGCGTATGTATGAGGGAATGATGACTGGAAGGGGCAATATACTCCGGTATCTCAGAGCTGGCTTGTCTCCCTTGTAAGATAGCCACCCTGCTGGCTGGCAGTAAATCAGACGACCGTGTGATAAGTCCTGACATCTTCTCTTGCAACCGCCGTGGATGCTGAGTCTGTGATGTAAAGTTTGGGCCATAGTCAAGCACTAATCGAATTAAAGTGTGTGTGTGTGTGTGTGTGTGTGTGTGTGTGTGTGTGTGTGTGTGTGTGTGTGTGTGTGTGTGTGTGTGTGTGTGTGTGTGTGTGTGTGTGAGTGAGACTCTCTCTCTCTCTCTCTCTCTCTCTCTCTCTCTCTCTCTCTCTCTCTCTCTCTTTCGTCATCGTAGAATGTAGTGAGGACTACTTATAAGATGCCTACAAGTATTATCCTAATAAAAGTTTCATCATCATAATCATCTCTCTCTCTCTCTCTCTCTCTCTCTCTCTCTCTCTCTCTCTCTCTCTCTCAGTCAGTCAGTCCTATCTTCATTTTAGCAAAATTTCTCCCTTTTTTTTTTCATTTTGTAGTTTAGCAACGCAAATAATAAACTGGTACGTGTGCCAAAGATTTATACCGCTGAAGCCGGAATAAACTTTCATTCGTTCCCCGGCCTCCCCCCCCCCCCCACCCCACTTCCCTTGCACCGGATTTCCGACTGACTGGTGTGATAAAACAAACTCTCCCCCACTCCTAGAGCTAATGTGCTGGTGTCTGAAATACCGTCAGACAGTCTACGCGACTCCATGAATGGCCATCGAACCTGTCACCATCAGCACTTGGTCGCAACTCCAAAGTGATCAGGTAAAAATGCGCCTCGGTGTGCAGCAGTCGCTAATCCCTATCAAAACACTCTGGTTCAACCAGGGAGACGTGAAGATCTGGACATAACGGACATTAAGTGAGCGGTGTTGTGAGTACGTCTGTTCGTGATATTGATTAGCCCTGTCAGTTCTTGAACTCAACTAGTTCGGGTAACCCATGAGTGATCGGGGAAGTCACTGAGTCCTAGGTTAGGGGTGAGTGAGTTCAAGTTTTTAGGGCTTAAAGCCGCGCAAGCCACAAAGACTAATTCGCGGCTGAGTGTGCCTGCACTACATGAAAAAAACAAACAAAAATGTAACGTTGGATAAAGGATGCAAGCTGGTCTACGGGGCAATATAAACCTAGGACATGCAGGAGACGCTGCACCTTCATCTGCACCTGGGTTAGGGATCCAAGCGAACAGACTTTTTGGTGGCTACATCTTTTGCGTGGTGGCTAAGCACAGAAAAACGTCAGGCTAATGTAAGAAAAATGGCAGCGTACATAAGCTGTACGATGATTTTTACGAGCTGAGCTTGACTGAAGTTAGAATGGGATCCCCTATGGCGTACGGCGTACCTCACCTTGCAGTGTTAGCATGGGACATTTTCCACTGATACACGCACGCACTGTTGCTTGTGGGGCTACTAAAATGTATATTTTCATGGAGCGTTATTCAGCGTCAGTTGTGTCCTATCATTATATAAATATTGGTCCAGCCACCACAGAGATATTAATGTGTTGATTTTTTTCCTATGGTTGGATACATGACCCTCGATTACAGGAGAGGGACATCATGACTAGAACTCAACAGGTCCCTGTCTCTTGCGCCTTTTAGACTAGTTTGTCAGACTGGGGAGCTCGCAGTCACTTGGCAATTTTCTGCCAAATTTCCTAGGCTTTCAACCAAAACCATTAAAATTTCAGCTGAGGAAAGGGAAGAGGGGGAAGGTTGCACACACAGTAATGTATCATGATACATGTCATGCCATAATTATGGGACAGTCTTAACTTCATTTTTGAGGGTGCGTGTTGGGTTCCGCTAGCGGCGGCTTTAAGCCAATTCAAGGAACTTGGTGAAGCGCCCACACCCGGCAATACACGGGTCGGTGGGTGGGTGTTTGGGGGGTTTAACGTCCTGTTCCACCACATACGGGTGATATCAAAGACGGGGCAACGATGGAAAAGCCAGCACAAATATTTGGCCCCAGCCGGGATTCGAACTCACGACCCGAGCATTAGAAGTCCAACGCTCTACCATTCAACCACCCCTGCTCCCCCCCCACCCCCCCGGCAATACACAATTATGATGATGATGATGATGACGACGACGACGACGATGATGATGATAATGATGATGATGATTGACGTTTTGCCATGTTGCATCACTCTCTCCGACTTCACGATCAGGGTTTTGCAGCGTAACACTGTCGCTGGTTCTTCGTGTTTCGCGTGAAGTGATATCGCTAGCGGTCCCACCAAAAAAACTTTTTTGTCAAGTTCTCCCCGTGAGAGAAACCATACACCCAACATCCCAAATCTCTTTGCGTGTGGTCGGCACGCTCCCGCCAAGTTGCTGCAGATAATACTGCGTGTGTTCTTTCAGTTATTACACGATAGGAATGCAAAAATTACACCCCGCGTCTTCCACCCTGTCGGCTTCACAACTATCGTCTCATAATATGCAATGTTGGCGACTGCGCAGGAACATTTATTAAATCTATCTCTGAGAGCTTTCCAGAGAACAGGACCGTCCAAATTATCACCCCGGAGTGAGATACAGGGGCTCTGGTCTACAGATGTATGCGATTGGCGCGAGCGTGGAACTGCTCCAATGTGGACGTTTATGTCTGTGGTAAATCAAAGACTTCGGAGCAGGTGTGAGAAGCCTGTTTAGGATCATCGGTGTGGGAGTGATTCGGTCTTAGGCCGGCGAAACGTCACGCTAGTTGCAAAACAGCTTTCTCAGTGAAGGGGGTATAGATGCGCAATAATTATTGGCGACCACACCGGCCAAGGAAAAGCCCGAGAGAGATGGTTGGAGGTGGGTCACGGGTTGGGTGTTTGGGAGTTTGACGTCCTTTTCCACCACGTATGGGTGATACCAAAGACGGGGCAACGAGAAAAAAAAAAAGGCCAGTACAAATATTCGGACCCAACCGGGATCTGAACTCGCAACCCGAGGAGAGATGGTCGGGGGAAAACCGCAGAAAATGGATGTCGGCTTAAGACAAATTTTAAAAGCAGCAGTAATCGTTGCAGGTCGCAAAAATCGAAGAGAAACTAATCTTGAGAAAGCGAGACACTTTGAAGACTTTCTGGTGTGCCCTGTGACAGCCGGCAGTCACATGCTCCGGTATTAAGCAAATAAAAAAAAGAGGTAATTTGTATTTAAAAAATCAAATTCAAAAATACTTTATTGTCCATTAAATAACAGGTATAAAATGGAAAATCGTCTTTGGACTCACAGCTCGAAACAAAATAAGAATAAATAATTACAACACAGACGGAGCTGTGTCCTGGGTCGTCGGACAGAGTCGCGCCCCCTTTCGCATCCATTTTTTTTTAATTGGAATGATCTGCTGATAACTAACTCAGTATAAGATTAAAAGACAGCTGAGGTGAAAACTAAACGTAGTACCAAATAAACTAAGAAACATGACATTTGGATAAGACATTCTGGAGAGGGAGAGAATGAGAGACGGCAGAAGGAAGAGAGACTGAACTTGAAGAGACAGACGGCAGCGAGAGGAAGACTGAGAGACTTGGCTCACGGAATCTGCAGCAGACACATTGAGTTGACTTACGGTCTTTGTTGAGATCGTGCTGTAAAACTTGCTGGGACAGACTGAAGAAGGGAGGGGGCGTTATTTAGTAGGTCAGAACAGCGGGGAGGGAGGGAAGAGATTTGCCTCAATGGCTCCTGCGGGTGGTCCAGCCATGATTTACATGTTTAAATTTCAAACGTGCTTTTGATTCACTTGCTCAGTCGTGTGGGAATGTGATGTTAGTGCGAAGCTTGACTTTTCTGAGCTGAATCTTTGACACAATTCGCCGACTATCGTACACTGACTGACTCAAGACGGAAAACAAGTAATTTAGCTCGAGTAATGGGCGGAATTTTTAAGTGACAAAACAAAGTAATTAAACCAGTTAAATCGTTAAACTGAAATTGCCTTGAAACAAAAAAAACCCCAAGTTTACTCAGCTTATGACAAGACATTGTGACCATGACATAAAGATGCAGTGTGCGTGCTTGCCTGTGTCAGTGCCTGACTGCCAGTCAGTGCGTGACTGCGTCAGTGCGTGCTTGTGTCAGTGCGTGACTGCGTGCGTGACTGCGTGCGTGCGTGCGTGTGTGTGTGTGTGTGTGTCAGTGTGTGTCAGTGTGTGTCAGCGTGCTTAGTCGTTGAAATAGTCGCCTTAGTGTCCCTTTATGCATTTCGTACTAATCTTTTAGTCTCGGCTTAGTCACGCCAGTCAGTCTCGGCCGACTTACGTCTTAATCACAGTCTCTCTCCGCCATGCATCAGGCCTCAGTCAATTGTACCAACGCACCCACACTAGTTGTATATCGGTACCCACGCACACTCTGTACACTGCTGTACACTGCTCTCTACAAAATTTAATAACTGACTCAGTTGAACAAACAAGCAAGAAAGCACGGACACTGAGACGCGTTCACGACTTGAACATGGCCAATAACTATCAGTGTGGTAAGAATCACAGAAGTCATATCACGTTTTCTGCTAGGAACAAAAAAATACGGAGAACACTGATCAACCCCCGACCAAAAAATTTGTCAGAATGAAGAAAGCAAAACGCGCAGATGTCAGAGTTTTCAACAACAAAAAATGCTACTGTAAAAATAAAGAATGCGGCAAGAGTAGGAGGAAAAATCAGTGTTCGCGTTTACATCAGGGATATCTTAATTCCCTGTCCAGAAAACATACGAGAAATATGAGGAATATTATCTGCCGCAGGTGCGCCGCTGCCGGCTCCGCCAGTTTTGCAGCATGGCAGGTGAGCATGGAACTAACTCCTCAACACACGTGCAGTTCTTGCGTAACACAACAACAGTATGCCGGCTTCTCCCTGTAGTTTCCTCAGTAAATAAAAACATCAGGAAGAAATTTCAATAACGGTTTGGTTGTTGTTTGTTTGTTTTTGGTGTTTTGGGGGGTGTCTGTTTGTTTGTTTGTTTGTTTGTTTGTTTGTTGTTGTTTTTATTTGATTTTGGAGGGTTTGGTTTTTTTCCGGGGGGGTGGTGGTGTTGTTGTTTTGTTTTGTTTTGTTTGGTTGTTGTTGTTTTTTTTGGGGGGGGGAGAGGGGGGGGGTATGTGTGTTGTTGTTCTTTTAAGATTAGCTCTTGTTTTCAGTGAACCGGCGAGACAGTGTATCTTAGACCTTGCTGGAGACGAGTTCAGTCCCTTGCCTTCTGTGGCTGCTCCTGATCTGAACCGAAGACGTGCACAGATTTTGCTGTTTGTCTGGTATCTTTTAGTATGGAGAGTGCACCATCAGTCAGCGGCTGCACAAAGACTTGAGAACACCGGCCCCCGTAGTGTAGTGGTTAGCACTTCGGATCATGGACCGGGAGACCCGGGTTCGAATCCCAGCCGAGGCAAGCGGGATTTTTCCTACCTAGGTTGGCTCCTACCCAGAGCGGGTGTGCTATGGGCCCGATGGGGAGGCTGTTGCCACACAGCCGAGTTTCACCCACTTCACGGGTGCGACTTTGGGGGTGCTTCCCTTAGTATGACACGTCTTATGATGTGGATGATTACACGGCCGGCACCGCAGGTGCCGTAGTTCCCGGGCCTGGTTAATGCCGGGATATTTATGACAGGAAGCGTGGAATGCGGCCCTGTCCCGCAGTCCCAAACCACATGGACCTCCATAGCATCATCTTACTATCATCCTCATCTCCATCATCATGCATAATAAAAAATTGTCCCAGCTTCCGAGTCCTCTGTGGGTTCCACCCATGACCTGGGAGGAACACCACTGGAGTTGGCAAAGAGTTGGGGCAGCAGCAAAAAAAAAAAAGACTTGAGAACACTTTATTTGCAGACGTCTCCGTGACTGATTGCAAGATCACTGAATGTCCAAACCGACAAGCCATCCCGGCTGGCTTTCGGGTTACAATTTCACTGATATTTTTAGATCTAGTTTTCATGATGATGACGATGAAGAAAAAATACAAACACAATCATCACCAGCTGACAAACCAAATCGAACGACCTGTGGACAAATTTCTACCTCACGATTTGTCATTCTATTTCTAACTCTGCCTTCCGGCTGATTGGGAAACTGAATCCTTTGTTACTGGGAGATTCCGTTAACTGACAAATTTCTTCCCTTAAATACATTGAATTGTGCAAATGGTCTAGCGCCACAAAGAAATGCAGTCACATGTACCACATCCAAATACATTTTTAAAAACAAACAAACAAACAAACAAAAAACGTGCAAAGGATACATGTAGTAAACTCTTCCCCCCTCCACATTGGTTTCTTTCTTTCCTCCTTGTTACGGACCCTCCAGACGACCCCCCCCCCCCTCTACAGTCCCCTCCCCTCCCCTCCGCAGTCCGCCCCCCCCCCCCCCCCCAAAAAAAAAAAAAGCGCAGACAGTGACGCAGACTGTAGGATGGTGTGGTTGCGTGTGCACCAGTAGTGTGTGAAGATGAGAATGAAATCTGACACAAACGGGCAATAACCGTCCCTCAGCTATCTTATCTCCCTTGGCCTCTGGGCAGTATCAAAGACAAATCTCACATCCTGCAGGCGAATAATGGCCTCATCCGAGAATGGGACATACCGGCGTTCTCTCTCTCTCTCTCTTACCTGTAGCGAGTTCGTCAAACCGGCCCATAAGCCCTTAAACGTCCCAAGCCAACATTACTTGTGGTCACAATGAGCTTGCGTCGTTCTCAGCGTTTTGCAATAATACCCCTCGCATACCTTGAGGGGGGGGGGGGAGGAGGGGGGTTGTTGTTGGGGTGGTGTTTTTGTTGTTGTTGTTGTTGTTGTTTTGTTTGTTTGTGGGTTGGTTGGTTGGTTTTTTGTTTGCTTGTTTGTTTGTTTTTGTTTTTTGGGGTTGTTGTTGTTTTGTTTTCTTTTGGGGGTGGAGTGTCGTTGTTGTTGTTGTTGGTGGTGGTGGTGGTGGTAGTGGTGGTGGTGGTGGTGTTGATTTCTTCATATTGTTTTTTCTTTTGTTTTTTCCTCTTGTAGCTGTTGCGTGTAATTTATAATCTTTCCTTGCAAGTACAGTTCGTGCAATTCACCAGACATCACTACAGAAAACTTCAAACTTCAAAAACTTCATATCTAATCCGTCTCCTCGGTATCTAAAACAGTAAAATACAATTCTGGAAACAACAGAAAAGGAAAAGGCACAGTGAAATAAAAAAAATATATAAAAAAATCTGGACAATACGGTGTTTCAGGGAATGCATTGCCGGTAGGCCCCCTCGTCTCTCCACTAGTCTTTGGTACCAAGTCTTTACCGACGGCGCCGCTGAGAAGTAGGGGAGGGGATGATAGGTGATAAAAGTTGTGAGAATTTGTCATCCTGCTAATAAGAGTGGAGGAAGAGAAGTTGTGGCAGCTGCGCGCTTCCATACAGACCGAAGGAACGGGACAAACTCGCGGAATTGAAAATATCGCCCCATGTAGTTTGGCTGCTGAGAGTCACAGTGAGTGAGTGAGTGAGCGAGTTTTTCGGGCTTCAAGCCGCGCGACTACTTCGCGGCTGAGCGTCGGTGTGCCTGCGCTACGTGAAAGAAAGAAACAAAAATGTAACGTTAGACAAAGGATGCAAACTGGTCTACGGGGCAGTATAAACCTAGGGCATGCAGGAGACGCTGCACCTTCATGCTAATTCGTCGAGTCACAATGAAGCTGGACCGTGCACATCATGCAGTGGGTCGTCTCAGTTCTAGATAGATCCTAGAACATAGCACATTTACACTGATGTATACGGGTATGTCAGAGTGCCGGCATTGTTGTTGTTGTTGTTAATGCTGCTGCTGCTGCTGTTGTTGTTGTTGCTTGGAATGTTGCTTGCCGGGTTGGCTTCTTTCCGTCAATATAGTTAAAGATACTAATGCTACCGTGTTTTAGGCTCATACGTCGTGCTGGGTTGTTTGGTGGTCAGTGTCCACATCACTAAGACACATACACAAATACATGCATAGACAGGCTTGCATTCTCAGTGCTGATTGGAGCCAAAACGCAGTAGCCGGTGGTATTATTGTACATGTAACACGAATGGGTCCAGATTCCAGAGTGCAGTCATTTTTCACCGAGCGGCCACCAGCACATTTCTCTCATGTGATTGTCTCCCCTGTTTCAGCGAGCAGTCGACAAGGGCCCGGAAACACGGCTGAGTATTCCACGTGTTAACGGCCATCAAACCCCGGTGTGTTTCATTCGGAGGTCTACTAATCTCGAAGAGAGACTATTTCGAGAGCACAGGCCTAGTCACAAGTGCAACTGTTCCGGCCACGACAGAATTCTTCCGATATAAGGGTGGGGGTGGGTGTTTGGGAGTTTAACGTCCTTTTCCACCACATAAAGGTGATATCAAAGACGGGGAAGCGAAAAAAAGGCCAGCACAAATATTTCGCCCCAGCCGGGATTCGAACTCACGACCCGAGCATTGAAAGTCCAACGCTCTACCACTCAGCACCCCGGCTCTCCCTTCCGATATAAAGCCTGCTAATGTGAGCATTAGAATCTTTAACTTTAAGCTGATTCCGTCAGTAACTGAACACTGAACTTCTACTAAATCATCGTTTAAATTCTGTTTCAGAAAGTGTTTCTTTTAGAAATAGTGTCAGTCATGGCGCCGTAATCTCTGTTAATTAACAAACAGAAGCATGCACACACAAAACACAAACAATGAGACGCGATTTTAGTAAAGAAAAAATGATATATATATATATATTTTTTTTTTTTTTTTAGTCAGCGGCACAAAGCGAACAAAGTCACGTTCCAAAGCATTACCTGGGACTCAAGCACCTAATTAGATCACTTTTCTTGCACGCTGAGGGGGATCTTTGTCACCTGACCTGACCGTACAGTGACACAGGTGTTTCAGACATTCCAATTCCCTAGCTTACCCCCAAAGAAACATGTAGACACTTACGAGTTAACCGCGAGAGACCCCCCTCCCTCCACCTCCACCCCCCTCCCCTTCACCACCACCCCATCCCCCCTCCACCACCCCCTTCCCCCTCCACCCTACCTCCCTTCCCCCCACCCCCCAATCCCCAGCCACCGGTTTGTTTTATTTTCCCGCCGTTGTGTTGGTTCCTATTCTAGTAGAAGAGGGTCTGAGTCACAAATCTTACAGTTCCATGTACAACCAGCGACACCGACGCCAACACTCAACGACCCCCCCCCCCTCCCACCACCACCACCACCATCACCACCACCACCGACACTACATCCACTACCAGTGCCTCCACAACTTCAGAGTCAGCTCAGCACACTCTCGGTATCTTTGATTCTCTTGCTTCTTTGGTTTGCCCTCCGTTGTTGTAAGTGTTGTTCCTACTCCAACTGTATGATGAAATAGGGGCTCGTAAGTCAGTCTCACAGTTCTACAACTACAAGCAGTATCGGCCCCCTCATCCACCACCACCAACCATGGGGCTTAAAAGGGCTAGAGCTACTGTTTTATGCTCACAGATCTTTCTAAACTGTTTTGTGACATCTATCATCACACCACTTAGACACCAGGGCCCGTATGTAGAACTCGAGGTAAATTTAACCCACGGCTACGGGCCTAACCCAGACTAGGACAAAAGAAACTCCAAAACAAAATTAAATAAAACAGGAAGCGAAGAAAGAAAGACAAAAATCCTTCTATAACGGCATAGGCACCTTGTTGGAGTGGGCCCGCTTCCTGATTTAAAACAAAAAACAACAGAAAATTTAACCCTAGAGCTAGTTTAGTTCGAGGTTAGACTCTAATCCGGGGCTAAACTCCCAAACCCCGACTTTTACAGGCGGGACCTGGACAGTGCCATCGTCTGTAATGCTGGCACTGATTCAACAGAAGCGTACTCGATGACGCGGCGACCACACTGAGCGCTCCAGTAGTGTAACAACATTCGCAGGATTTGAATGTTCCACCGCCCGCGCAAAGCTTCTAAACAACACTGTATTGAGTTGTACTAGTCATCAACATAGAGTCATATTTCGAGCCGCGTACAGGCGCAGTCACGAGCGGAACACAAAGTTCCAAAACATATCATTGGCTTAGCAAAGATGGAATTAGCCTCTTGAAACAAAATGGACGTCCGGGGCGTTATTCCGGTGCCCTGCCGCTTCAGAATTAGCACCCTCATCAGTTTGGCGTTTTTCCACGCCACAGCACCACGTTTGTTTCTTTTTCCGCCCAAGGCCGCCTTCAGAATTCAAAACTTCATTGCACCGGAAAAACACTTGGGAATTTCCGGTTGTCGGTAGGAACCGAAAGAATTGGGCCGTTTATCAAACAGAAAAGGACTTGTGCTGATACGTTACTACAATCTAAAGGCGTATATCTCCTCCTCCTCCTCTCTCTCTCTCTCTCTCTCTCTCTGGGGCGGTCGGTGGTCTAGTGGTTAAGAGACTTGTCACCAGTGCGAGAGGTGAAGCGTTCGAGTCCCACTCGGGGCAAAGAATTTTTCCTTCTCGTATGTGGCACCGTTCATTCGGGCCGATCGTCGGGGGTTCTCTCCGGGTACTCCGGCTTCCTCCCCCTCTGCTTTGGAAATGTTCAGCCCACCAAATTTTAAAAAATAAATGCAATTCTAAATTCCGAAATTTAAATACCTTCGCACCACGTGACTGTAATGTGTTTATGTCCAGTGTGTGAGAGAATGCGTGTGATTCACGTAAGCGTGCGTGTTGGGTTCAGTTCGCGGCGCTTTGAGCCGATTCACGAAATTGGGAAAAGCGCCTGTACAATACTCATTATCATCATCATTATCATCTCTCTTTTTTTCTAACGGCTTTAGCTGAGACTACTCATCGTCGAAAGTTTTGAACCGGCAGCGCACCAGAAAAAAAACCGCTC
The DNA here is from genome assembly GCA_018292915.2 of Batillaria attramentaria. Lineage (NCBI taxonomy): Eukaryota > Metazoa > Mollusca > Gastropoda > Batillariidae > Batillaria > Batillaria attramentaria. The sequence continues at coordinate 887,994 of JACVVK020000024.1, forward strand.
GTCGATACTGTTTAACCCCCCCCCCCCCCCCCCCCCCCCCCCCCCCCCCCCCACCCCCCGCTACCACCACCACTACCACCTCCACCACCTCCATCTCCACCAACTCCATCTCCGTCCAACGTTAAACTCCCAAACACCCACACCCACCCATCTCCGTCCCCAAACGCTTTTGAAGGCCGCCTGCAACGCGCATCAAGCACGTGCAACACGATAGCGCTGGTATCGGAGCGCCGTTGGTCGGGACGTGAGAGACTTTTAATTGTTCCGTGCCGCAATTAACTGCCAGCCTCAGCTCGTGCTCCGTCCGCCGCCAGGGGGCGACACATACACTGGCGTAATGGCCGACCTGTCAGAGCCGTCTAGTAGGGGCAGACGACATTTAGCATCGCTTCTATCGCGCTGTGACTGCCGGCTGTGGGTTCGGCAGAGACTTGGCGACTTAAATGGAAGTGTTAGAACTGTCAATGGGACAGCAACAACGATGGGATGGCAACAAAACGACTATGAGGAGTTAATTAAAGACTGAAATGTGTATCCAACACGATTGTTCGTCGTATCTTTAGCTGGGGAAAAAACAACAACAACAACAAACCAATAACTGGCAAATTTTTATACGGTGTGTGTGTGTGTGTGTGTGTGTGTGTGTGTGTGTGTGTGTGTGTGTGTGTGTGTGTGTGTGTGTGAGAGAGAGAGAGACAGACAGACAGAGAGAGACAGAAAGAGAGTGGGTGTGGTGGGTGTTTGGGAGTTTAACGTCCTTTTCCATCATGTACAGGTGATATCAAAGCCGAAAGGGGCAACAAAAAAAGGCCAGCACAAATATTTGGCCCCAGCCGGGAATCGAACCCACGACCCCAGGGAGCACTGAAGGTCCAACGCTCTACCAATCGGCTACCCCGGCTCCTCAGAGAGAGAGAGAGAGGGACAGAGGGGGAGGGGGGTGGCAATAGATAGTAGAAATGAGAAAACGATAACATCTTCAAACGTGAAAATGTTGTCAGTCTAACTAAGGAAAACAAAGTAGTGCACGGGCGAAAAGAAAGTGAGAAAAGGGGGCGGAGGTGCACCTAATTTTCAGCCCCCTCCCCCCCCCCCCCCCCCCCCCAAATCTCCTCCATACACCTGCAAGAAATGTGTGTTTTTGTAAATCTGCAAACACACACACGTATTCCCCGGGGAGAGATCTGGGCCCGTATGTAAAACTCGAGGTTAATTCAACCCACGGCTACGGGCCTAACCCAGACTAGGACAAAGAAACCCCAAAACGAAATTAAATTAAAAAGGAACCGAAGAAAGAAAGACAAAAATCCTTCTATAACGGCATAGGCACCTTGCTGGAATGGACCCGCTTCCGGATTTAAAAAAAAAAATATCCTAAAGCTAGTTTAGTTCGAGGTTAGACTCTAGCCCGGGGCTAAACTCCCTAACCCCGACTTTTACATGCGGGCCCAGTACTGTGGCGCTACACGTGTGGAGACCTAGATCCACACAGAAAATTTACCTGTGAAACCGTTAGCTTCGCCTGCCAGGCACGTCATCAATTACGGGGCCCAATCAGCATGCTAATTCAATCTGCCGCACACCGCGTCACTGTTACTTGAGTACCTGTTACCTTTATCACCTTCCACTCTTTCTTCATCACACCTAGATACCCACCCCCACTCCAGCCTCACCCACCTATTCTCTTCTACTGAAACTTTGCACAGCCTTCACCCTCAACCCTTTCCATTACATCCGTACTGTTTTACCCGTTGTTTTGGTTTCTGTTCAAGTGAAATAGGGCGGTCTCCCAAGTCGAGATTTTACGGAAAAAGGCATCGACTTTACCCAGAAACCCCATCCAGCCGTATTTTATACGAGTCGAAATAAGAAAGTGGTGTTTAGTACGGTAGGCGATAGACTTGTCTTGGTCGTAGTGGAACGCGTTTCAAGTCGCCGGAATTTCACCGGCTCCTCGGTTGATGAAAGCAACCTAGAGTGCTCAGATGACAGAGCGTGGTCCCTTCTTTCTGTTCAAACGCAAAATTTTGGGAAATTCGGCAAAATAAGCAGAGTGGACGGGACCTTTAATAGTACTAATAGTCGCATAAGTAGAGGCGCTTTACCCCAAATATTTGGCTCGAAGCGCCGCTAGCTAAACGCAACACGCACGCTTAGGTGAACCACACGCATTCTCTCACACACTAAACGTGAACACATTACAATCACGTGGTGCGAAGGGCCAGCTCAGCAATTTAAGTTCCGGAATTTTAGAATTGCATTTTTTTTTGTTTTTTTTATTTGAGGGAGGCTGAACATTTCCAAAGCAGAGCGGGAGGAAGCCGGAGTCCCCGGAGAGAACCCCAGACGGTCGGCCCGAATGAGTGAACGGTGCCACATACGAGAAAGAGAAAATTCTTTGCCCTGAGTGGGACTCAAACCTGACCCCTCGCGGCACTAGTGACAAAGTCTAAACCACTAGACCACCGACCACAATAAGATGAAGATGCTCTCTCTCTCTCTCTCTCTCTCTCTCTCTCTCTCTCTCTCTCTCTCTCTACTTCGTTTCTTTTTGGGTTTTTTTTAATGCCACAATTCCTAGTTCACACAAAACATCGCTAACAAATTCCTATTTACCCCTTACCCCCCGAACTCCACTCTGTATTTACGTGCGCATACACGCGCGCTCGCGCGCGTGTGTGTACTGATGTGTATGTGTGTGTATGTGTTGTTCCTGCATAAACATGATGTCAGTTCTAATTAGCATCGCTTTGTTTTGTTTTGCACTTGATGTTTGTTTTACTTAATTTTGTCCATGTAGATGATAGCAAGGACAGGTTTGCAATTTGGGCCTGCGCGCCTATAACCTCTTTCCTTGGAAAATAAAGTCAGTCAGTCAGTCAGTCTCTCTCTCTCTTATGTTAGATAATTAATTTATAATCCCAAACGAGAAATTGCAGTGTCTGGTGTGTGTGTGGAGAAATTGCAGTGTCTGGTGTGTGTGTGTGTGTGTGTGTGTGTGTGTGTGTGTGTGTGTGTGTGTGTGTGTGTGTGTGTGTGCGCGCGCGCGCGCTACTTAGTAGTGGTCGTAACAAAGCAACAACAAGATCCATTAACAAGGGTCTGCGCACCTAATCTTTTCGTTCAGTCTTTCAGTCGTTCGTTCGTTCGTTAGACCACCCTAAAGTCCCTTCATCCCCCCCCCCCACCCGCTTTCCACTTTACTTCCTTCCTCCCCGTCCCAGATCCCTCCTCCTCTCCGTCTCCAGTCTCGTCCCCACTATCGCTGTCCCCATCAAAAGATTGTGACCAGAGCAGGGCATGTTTTGTTTCGCGCGCTAAATGAGGCGTGAAGCCTGCTCAGTGTGCCAGCAGAGGGAGAGAGAGAGAGAGTCACAGACAGACAGCTGAGTAGAGGGAGTGTAGGGTTTATCAAGGGGGCGGGTCAGTTAGTCTCAGCGAGATTCGCTTTGTTTCACCTTGTTGCTTTCGGTTCCACTCCTGTGGCTACGCACGCTGCTGCATCATCCACATGCCTAGGCGCTGTGCCATGGAGGGACCAGATTTGTGACAAAGAAGGGCTTTTTTTTTTTGGGGGGGGGGGGGGATCTAGTTGTTGTTGGTGGTGGTGGTGGGTGGTGGTTTTCTGTCTTGATGTTGTTAGGTTTTTGTGTAAGGTTTGTTGTGGTTTTTGTTGTTGTTGTTGTTGTAGTTGTTGTTTGGTTGGTTTGTGGGTGGGTTTTTTTTTTCCTTTTAGGAGTGTTGTTGTTGTTGTTGTTGTTGTGTGTGTGTGTGTGTGTGTGTGTGTGTGTGTGTGTGTGTGTGTCAGACTGTGTGTGTGTTTCTGTGTGTGCTGGGGGCTTAGAGGTGTCGTTGTTGATACTGGTTTTATTGTTCCTTCAATGGTTTTTGTTTTTATCTATTTTTAAGGCAGTAAAAGGGGTGATGGTGGTGGCGGTGGCAGTGTTTTGTGCTTTTGATAGTTTTTGTCAGAGACGTAATGTATGTCTGTTTTTGCGTAAGGGTTTGTTTTTTTTTGGTTGTCGTTGTTTAGTTTTTTGTTGTTGTTGTTGTTTTGTTTGTTCGGGTTTCTTGTTGTTTTTGTTGGTGGTGGTGTTTTGTTTGGGTTTTTGTTTGTTTGTTTGTTTGTTGTTGTTTGGTTGAGGTTTTTGTTTTTGTTTCCTTTTTTTTGGGGGGGGGGTGGTGGTGTTGTTTATTTGTTTGTTTGTTTTTTCTGAGCGGGGGTGGGAGTACATGCAATTGTTTTTGTTAAAGTGTTGTTATTGTTCTTGTTTGATTGACTGATTGATTTTGTTTTGTTTGAGGGGATTTCTTGTGTTTGTGTTTGTTTTAATACCTTAGCAAAAAAAATTAAAACAGCTGACTAAAAAAAAAAAAAAAACACTGTGACTTTTCGCTAAAATATTTTACTGCAAGTGGTAATGTATAAATATGTTCGACTGACAATTAGAAAAAAAAATTGCGCAAATAACAGTGTGAAAGTGTTAAAATGTAAAATCGCAAAAACTTGAAGTAGGAAGAAGTAACCGCAACAAAGGCATTATGAACTGACCAGAACAAAGAACTATAACGACGTGACCGGACAAGGGTGGGTGGGTGGGTGTTTGGGGGTTTAACGTCCTTTTCCACCATATACAGGTGATATCTAAGACGGGGCAACGATGAAAAAGCCAGCACAAATATTTGGCCCCAGCCGGAATACGAACTAACGGCCCGAGCATTGGAAGTCCAGCGCTCTACCATTCGGCCACCCCGGCTCCCCGGCAAAGTGAAAAGGTGAAAAAATATTGAATGAAGATCATTAATTCGTAGTATTTGTTGATAAAAATTATCATGTAAAACGGAACGCGTCATCCTCAAGAAAATTACTGAGACTGCAATAATGATTTCATAAATTATGAAATGAAGTATAAATACGTGAAAATATGGTTGGATTCCGGGTTTAAATTGCTGTTACACTCGTGTTACTATTGTTACTATCGTACGTGATCGGTACCCACAGAATGAGGAAGAATGGTGATTTGGGGCATACGGGGTTCTCTCCGGGTACTCCGGCTTCCTCTCCCTCTGCTTTGGAAATGTTCAGCCCACAAAATTTGAAAATAAGCGCAATTCTAAATTCTAAATTCCAAATTTCGAAACTGAAATAGCGGAGCTGACCCTTCACACCACGTGATTGTGTGTTCATTTCCATTTTGTGAGAGAATGCGCGCGATTCGCGTAAGCGTGCATGTTGGGTTCAGTTCGCGGCGCTTTGAGCCGATTCAAGAAATTGGGTAGAGCGCCTTTACAATACTCAGTTAGTAGTAGTAGTAGTATCACTGAAAAGTGCAGAAATTAAGCTTTCCTTCTGCATGAATATAATGTCTGTAGCATGATGTAGGCCTTAGAGATGTTTGTTGAAAACTTGCAGTTGAAAACTGAAGCCGCCATGTTGAGAAAATAGCCGGTACAGTGTGACGTGGTATTCACGCCAGCCGGTATGGCATGGTTGTGGGTGGGTGGGTGTTTGGGGGTTTAACGTCCTTTTCCACCACATATGGGTGTGATATCAAAGACGGGGCAACGATGAAAAAAGCCAGCACAAATATTTGGCCCCAGCCGGGATACGAACCCACGACCCGAGCATTAGAAGTCCAACGCTCTACCATTCGGCCACCCCGGCTCCATGGCATGGTTGTATTATATGTTCGAATTGAACATGTTTAAAAGCAACGATCAGCCTTGTAACTTTCAAAGAAGTTGTATTAGTCGTTTAAAGCCGAAAATGAAAGGACAAAAACTCAAAGCACAAAGTGGCTGAATTTGACCTACCACCATTTTTTTTTCTTCTTCTTCTTTTTAATTTTCTAAAAAGTTGCTATGCGAATTTGTCCCACTTTTGTGGAGCCCATCAGATACACATAAACCAATTTTCGTGTCTCGTGCAATAACGGTAAACTGATAGACTGAGACATTCGCACACAGACATGCAGACAGCAACATGACCGGATCGCCTTTCCTATATATGCACGTGCTTTTCACTGAAGCGCGACGCCAGTGTTTGTGCACATGGCCACTGCCTGGTCTGTCTAGTGGGACTACATGCATCAGGGGAAAATTCTACGCTTTCACAATCAACAAATGATGTGTCATGCTCTTGATAACGTGCAGGCACACGTCACAATGATTCTATCACGACTCCCAAATCCTTGTACGTTTTCGAAATGTCCGGTTACTTTCTTACCAAGGCGGACATAACTAATTATGTCCTATCATTTCTGCCCCATAGTAGACAATATTCAGGACAAATGTCCTATAGTTTTACGGTCAGTCAGGACATGTGTCCTATAATCGTTGCCACAGATATGAAACCCCTGTCCTATGTCCTGTCGGTCACAACTGATTGCATCCAGACAATATTGGAGGGGGGGGGGGGGGGGTTGGGAGTTTAACGTCATTTTCCACCACGTATGGGTGATATCAAAGACGGGGCAACAAGAAAAAGGACAGCACAAATGTTTGGCCCCAGCCGGGATTCGAACTCACGACCCGAGAATTGAAAATCCAATACGGCGATCCCGGCTCCCCCATCCAGACAAAAACTACAGTACCAAGTCCATAATACAAAGTGAATATCACGAAAATCCTTATTATGTGCGCATTCGGAGAGGGTGATCAGTTCAATACAAAATCAGTTCAAATCTCGATTTGGCTCAAAGCGCCGGGAATCGAACCCAGCACGCACGCTCATGTAAATTGCACGCATTCTCTCACACACTGGACATGCCAGAACACATTATGATCACGTGGTGCGAAGGGTCAGCTCAGCTATTTAAGTTTCGGAATTTAGAATTGCGTTTGTTTTCAAATTTTGTAGGTTGAATATTTCCAAAGCAGCTCATCCAGCTCAGAAACAAAATAGTTCTCTACCTAAGTTTCAAAATGACGCTTGACATGGGACAGAATCGTGTCTTCTAAAACAAAGGATTTTATGAACAAATCAACAATAGGAAGACGCCAGAGCCTAAGGTTTAACCGGATGAATTACATGTGTAATTTTGATTGCTTTGTTACAGTGAAAACAAAAATGTTTTAAAAAGTAACGCCGAATGCAGTCGCTTTCATAGCTGGCTCCTCAGATGGTTAGTCAGATGTCAAAAGTTGCAATCAGAATTCAAATGACAGAAATTTTTTAAATGGCAAAAATGACCATACGAGAGTTGCTGGTGTATCGTGAGTCTTGGACTCTTACTGCATACGTGTATGAAGCAACTCGTTACAACTGTATCTTTATGAAATAACTTAGATCCTTATTCAGCGTAGAAGCTTTACTGGTTGTCGGTGCATTGAATCTGTGACACCATCTGCCAGCAAGAGAGCAACGTTTACACCAGAAGGGAAAGAAATTCACCTTCGTCACGTCTTCAAGAGACTAAAACAAAAATGTGAAAAACCAAAAAGCTGGGCTTAACTATACCGTGTTAACTATAATCGGACATAAATATTATGTCCTAGCTGACCGTAAAATTCAGGACACGTCCTGAATTTTGTCGACCGTGGCGCCGAAATGATAGGGCATAATTATGTCCGCCTTGGAAAGAAAGAAATCAGACATCACGAAAATTAATCGGTCTATGGCCGATGTTTGTCACGGATATAAAGTTCGCAAAAAGGACTTTCCTTTGTATCTACCGAGAAAACCTCATTCGCCATTGGAGTTCTGCGTTGAAACAACTCAAAAACGCCAAGAAAGTACCCTCTGTTACTGCAACCTCGCCGTGAGACGGCCTTTGTTGCTCAGTTGCAGGATGTGGCAAACTCAGTCGCTCACTCCTTTACACTGCAGCAGAACCTGCGGCAGTCCACACAACACTAAACGTCAGTCACCTTACTCTGGGAAGGAATTCCTCTCTTTTCAATCAGTCGACGCAACGTTACGAGAAAGCTTTCTCCCTCCACAGTCAACAATGCGGAAGGAGTCTCTCTCTCTCTCTCTCTCTCTCTCTCTCTCTCTCAACTGGCACCGGCCCTTTCAATGAGAATACCATTTCCAGACGCTTTGCCTTGATCAGTGTGGAGAAAAGAAAAGGTAAATGTTTGTGCAAGATTCGGTGTCCGCTGCCTAGTGTTCGCACCTTCCCTCTAGCTTTCTTCTCGTATCTTCTGTCCTCAAGTGAGGTGCTGGCCCCCACACACATGTGGAAGCAATAGGATCCTGTATCGGGCTCGGCGCTCTGTATCCAAACTACACAAGCCGCTAAAAGCTGAGACGGTTCCAGTTCTAAACAAGCTAATAGCGGGGGCTGAGAATCAGCTGAGAAACGGAAATAGCTAAGGTTTGTGAAGCAGGGCTAACAGTCAGATGAAGAAAGGCAGTAGCAAAGTTCACTGATACGGCGGAGCTGGGAATCAGTTCTTAAAATAAATAAATAAATAAAATAACAACAGGATTAGCTGCGGTTTGTGAATTCATATAGTACAGCTAATACTCTGCTGCAGAAAGGGAATAGCAAAGCTCTCTCTCTCTCTCTCTCTCTCTCTCTCTCTCTCTCTCTCTCTCTCTCTCCTGCAGTTTTGATTTATCATATTTACGGATCAATTTAGTCTGCCATTGCAATACTTTCACAATGTATTTGTTCCACCTTGAGCATTACAATAAGCTGTGCTTGTTTATGCTCATTAATTGTTCAGTTCTACAATCTGACCTTGTTTAAACAAAAGCCGGGTTTCAGTGTAAGTTCGGACGTCAAACCGGCGGAGCTGGGAATCAGCTAACCAAAGGGATTAGCTAAGATTGTCAGTGGACCTAAGAATCAAATCAGTGAAGAAAGGGCACTCGACGCTGGAAATCAACTGCAAAACGGAATTAGCTAAGTTTTGTAAGTTTGTACAGCAAGGCCCGTATGTAAAACTCGAGGTTAATTTAACCCACGGCTACGGGCCTAACCCAGACTAGGACAAAAGAAACCAAAAAAAAAGGATGAAAAAATCCTTCTATACCGGCTTAGGCACCTTGCTGGAATGGGCCCGGTTCTTGGTTTAAAACAAACAAAACAAACAAACAAACAAACAAAAAACAGAAAATTTAACCCTAGAGCTAGTTTAGTTCGAGGTTAGACTCTAACCCGGGGCTAAACTTCCTAACCCCGACTTTTACATGCGGGCCCAGAACTGGACGGCAACTGAGAAATAGGATCAGCTAAGGCGTAAGATCGGAGCTGGGAATCCGTTGACAAACGAGGTGTTAAGATTTACAGCAAGTGTTATACAGCGAGAGTCAGTTGAGTAACGGGGAATAGGCCGTAAGGTTTGCAGAGTTTTCATGGAGGGGCGCTAACTTAGGATCAACTGAGAAACGGGAATAGCTAAAATATGTAGAGTTGCCAAACTGTGAGAAACGGGATTAGCTAAAATATGTAGAGTTGCCAAACTGTGAGAAACGGGATTAGCTAAAATATGTAGAGTTGCCAAACTGTGAGAAACGGGATTAGCTAAAATATGTAGAGTTGCCAAACTGTGAGAAACGGGAATAGCTAAAATATGTAGAGTTGCCAAACTGTGAGAAACGGGAATAGCTAAAATATGTAGAGTTGCCAAACTGTGAGAAAGGGGATTAGATAAAATATGTAGAGTTGCCAAACTGTGAGAAACGGGAATAGCTAAAATATGTAGAGTTGCCAAACTGTGAGAAACGGGATTAGCTAAAATATGTAGAGTTGCCAAACTGTGAGAAACGGGAATAGCTAAAATATGTAGAGTTGCCAAACTGTGAGAAAGGGGATTAGCAACAGTTTGTAAAGCTGAAAGAGCGCAGCTGAGGAACGGGAATAGCCGAGGCCGGTTTCAAGTTGTCTGGCCGGTCACCCGCGCAATGAGCATCTCATAATTTGATGAATTTCAGTCTACAGCTGATTTGGTATTACATCTACCACGGATCTCACAGGCAAAAACAGGACCAAAACTGAGCAAACGGGTATCATCTCACTGTATATAGGAATCATTCGCAACTGAGTTTAACGTTCCATGATGAATGATCAGTCTTGTAATGTGTAGTGTGTGTGTGTGTGTGTGTGTGTGTGTGTGTGTGTGCCATGGTGTGTGTGCCACGGTGTGTGTGTGTGTGTGTGTGTGTGTGTGTGTGTGTGTGTGTGTGTGTGTGTGTGTGTGTAAGAGAGAGAGAGAGAGACTGAGCGAGAGAGAGAGAGATGGCCACTGAAACTGTGAATCTATCACACACACACATGGGAAAAAAAAGAAAAGAAAAAAAAAAACACAGCAAGAAAAACAGTGAGATAAAAATGTACAGCACAGCCATTGCCATTTTTTGGCCGTACTCTCGGCCATTCCTCCCTCTATATATACATGTTCGTCTATCTGCTTCTCTCATCGGGGGGATTCCAGACAAGTCTCCCTCTACAGATGTGCACCTGGTTTTGTCGTGGCTGAAATGTGTGTGTGTGCCATTACTGTATTCTGCGTCTCCGAGCACCCCTCCGCCCCCCCCCCCTTTTTTTTTTTTTCTTTTCCTCATTCATTTTCACTGTCTGCTTTTTTACTTCTCCAACATTTGTTTTGCCGCCAGTACTACGCTGGGCGCTACCCATGAACTGAAATTTTGCTAAAGCTGCTTCTCAAAGTCTGGTTTTAACTCACTCAATTCCTACACGCTAATGCTGCTTCTCAAAGTCTGGTTTTAACTCACTCAATTCCTACATGCTAATGCTGCTTCTCAAAGTCTGGTTTTAACTCACTCAATTCCTACCGCTAATGCTGCTTCTCAAAGTCTGGTTTTAACTCACTCAATTCCTAACGCTAATGCTGCTTCTCAAAGTCTGGTTTTAACTCACTCAATTCCTACCGCTAATGCTGCTTCTCAAAGTCTGGTTTTAACTCACTCAATTCCTACCGAGTAAGTTTGGGGTTGTGCACCAGTGACCTCACCCCCCCCCCAAAAAAAAAAATCATAAGGGTAGGGGTATGCGCCGCATTTGAAACAAAACCTTTACAATCTGGTACCCTTTCAAGATTTGAACCTGTAACCTCATCACTGAGTTGAGACCATCGCTCTCAACGCGTGGTTTTACATGTACAGCCGATTTTGACTTCAGAAATTGACTGACTCCCCCCCCCCCCCGCCCCCGTCTCCACGATTCGGGTCGGATGGCTATGCGGAAGTTGGGTGAGGAGGGGGGGGGTATTGGGAACGAGGAGGAGGGGGGGGGGGTAAGGTCCATGTCTTTGATTCTGTCCGGAACAACGGTGGTTTCAAGGAGAGGGGCACTGGAAAAGCGTCTACACTTTTTTCTTTTTTTTTAAACCTGTCAGGATTCGAACCCACATCAGTCTGTGTTCAACAGTCAGTGCAAAGCTGTCAAACACCCGACCAAAACGTCAGTGCCACAGCAAATATGTTTTTTTTTTTTTTTTTTTTTTAAGATTTGGCGATACGTTGTAATTTATGACGTGCAGTATTAGTACTGTCACAGTTTCCACCTCTGCTTTTTTTTTCCGTATTGTCTCATTGTGTACTTTTACTACTGGTTGGTAAGTAGGTTGGTGGGCTGTTTGACTAATAATATTGTGTTTGGCCGTTTGCGTGTTCGTCGGTCGTCGCGGTCCCGTCAGTCCCGGTCGTCGCACCGTCGTCGTTACGGTGTTTCAATTAAAATCAATTTCCTAACAAAACCTCTGATCCGGCTTTGGGCATGCTGTGGTACCTTTCTGAACTAATGTCACTGCTTCAGTTTTAACTAATTAGAATCGTCACTTGAATTTATTTTTTAAGTTTGGTCTTTTAAGGGTCTTGTGCAACAATGCCGGTCGTATTATTATTATTATACAACGCATTAATCCCATTTATTTATTGCCTATACAATACTCATTATTATTATTATTATTATTATTATTATTATACAACGCATTAATCCCATTTATTTATTGCCTATACAATACTCATTATTATTATTATTCAATGGTATTTCCCAGTAATGAATTATAGCAGTCACTAGTAGTAGAGACAAACAAACAAACAGATAAGAGATAAGTGTTCCTATAATAATTCCCCGATACTTTTGAAGTATCCACAAACTGTTTCAGTCGACGTTTTGACAACCAAAGGATATTTCAGCTGTACTCAAGTATGACAAATAAGTTTCAGCCTTCCACTTGTCTCCGTTATTGTTTGAAGCAACTACTGGAGCAAATAAATTATTGTGCTGCTCTCAGTGTCTGTTGATATGGCCACTGCCAATAAAAACCTCAATAATTATAACACAGATACATGTACCGTAGCCCCCACCCCTCCCCACACACACACACACCTTGCCTCTTTTCTTTATAAAAAATGTTGAGAATGAATTTTTCTCTTCCTTAGTAAATGAACCGAAAAAAAGAACCTACATATATATATATACAGTGTGCTTAATTTAACTAAATGAAAGAATGATAAGTAAATGATGGAAAAACAAAACAAGAAATATATAAACAAAGAAGAACTTAAGAACTAAATCAGTAAACAAATAAATAAATATTAAAAAAATTAATGACACCTAATGTCACAAATTCTAAACACAACCAACGCCTTCCCAAGGGATGACTTTTTCCTACCTTTTTTTTTTTGTAATGTCTATAAAAAGTATTTGTGAACTCTGCTACTGACTGTCCGCAACGTCACTGTATGAGCCTAAAAAATGCACAAGTTAGTTAGTGTGTGTACCAGTGCATATGCGCAAGACGTACTAGATAACAAAAGTACTCAGCAACCGTGTGCAGGGATAAGAGATCGGGAAAAACGTTTTACACGTGTGAAGAACCTTAATGGGGCTCTCTGACGTTGGAATGATTCTGTAGCCTACCAATTTTCTCTGACTGGACAATTAATTCAAACAAAAGCATCGATGACACACATCTTCCTTTCATGCTTAAAAACCGTGAGAATGGCATTGTTGCAGATGGCAACGCTAAACTGATCTGCAGCGCAATGCTTGGTCTGATCAGTCTGCAACGCAATGCATCGCTCAAACTGACGCACGTGGTCACAACGGCTGGTCAGTCACGCATTCAGACGACCAGATAAGCATTCAATCACCATGGTAACAAACTTACCCATAATGGAAGCGCCGTAATCCAGAGAGATGCCGTTTTGCAGCAGGGTGGCGGCGGCTGTGGGGTCCAGTGTTGCTGGTGGGGTCACGTCACGTAAACGTGACTCTTGTTGCTGGGGTCAGTCACGTCACGTCACGCACGGTGACTGTTGCGGCTGCTGGGGTAACTGACGTCTCGTAGTAGGTGACAAGCGTTGCTCTGGGGTCACGTCAGTCACGCAAACTGATACCACTAAATTCTCGACAGATCGGATGATCACAGAATTACCTCCACCGACTTCATCCGACCAAAGTGGATGACAACACTTTCAGTCAAAGATTGAGTTGGCTCAGGCCGTCATGATCTCAGAGAACCGGCTGAACTTGAGACGGAGAATAGAAGCAGGACAGTCATACGCAAGCATTTCAATACCTCTTTAGCACCTCTACAGATATTAACTTGACATGGCACGATCACCAGGCTTCACAAAAATTATTTGGTAATTCTTCCTTGCGACTTCATCTGCCCGCGCTGTTCGGGGGAGAAGAAAACCAACAGTACTCTACTCAGGCTGTCTCAGTCTGTAAACTAGCTGTTGACACGGCAAGAGAGATTCACAAGACTAAAGGTTGTCTCCAAGAACACAGAAACTGAACTGAAGAGTTCGTTGGTCTATCTGACGCGAGGAAGAAAAAAAAATGTCGTTCCTCTGCGACTGACTCGGAAATGAAGGCAACAAAGGAGAGTAGAAATTTCTGGCAAATTATCACACTGTAGTAGTCCACACTTGCCGACAGTTCATGTCATCTGAAATCTAGTCAGCAAAGTCAAATGTCGTCGCGGCACTTGTTCAGTACAACGTGAACCCCTGAAGAGGACAGGTACTTAACAGGTGGGTGGTAGACAAGAACAAATAATCAAAAATTAAAAACCTCCTCAACCGTGTCACAGTTCGTTTGTCCCGAACAGACCCTTGAAACACTGACTTCTCATTTGGAGTCAACCCGGAAATCCTTCAGCAAAGTCGCAGAGCGGTCACAGAAAATTTGCTGAAAACTGCGCCCGGCATTTTCACAGGGCATTTAAAACAATGGCAACAACACAACAGGCACGCTGTGCACAGCACGTGCAACACGTGTTGTGCAGTCCGTTAGCGGCGGTGTCCCTGCAGTCGGCACAGTGCCTCAGGTCGATCAGTCAAGGGAGCAGAGGGATCGGATCGGTGGCCGTGCTGGAACGAGTCAGCGCTCACGCGTTGGAGTGCGTCTGTGCGTATCGGAACGCGAGAAAACACCCAGAACCAAGTGATTTTCAGTCGCTCTGGTTGCCCCTAGCGACGCCTTTCTCTGATCGGCGCTGGCCGGGAGGGTCGCCCTTGCATGAGTGCCAGCTAATCAGGAGCCCTGCCCGTGCCGCATCACCACACCCACAATCCACCCGGCGGTGCTAAAGAAAGAAGACAAGAGTTTGATCACGGTGGCTGGCTCAGTTCTGTGTTCCTATTTCGCCCTGCTCCTCTCCCGCCGCCGCCACGCTGCCATCACTTTCTCTCGATGTAAACATCCGAGCGTCGTCTTCCACCCTCGACGAACCCCAGCACGCGCTTAATCGAGCGTCCTGGCCTCCGGTTGGCTGCAGCGTGTGGGCAAGTCAATCAAGCCCGGGCTCTGGCCCCGCCCCCTCCTCTCTCCTTGCGCTCTGGAACCAGCGAATCTGCGATAGGCTGGCTGGCTGGTGCCTGCCGCATGGGACATTGAATGAGGGCTCGGAGGGGGAGGGGGAGGGGGGGAGGCGGTGAGCTACCTTCCGGGGACGGGCAAGCGGCAGGGAAGAAATCGAGCAGAGAGAACACATTGCACGTGAAGTTTCACATCTATCAATCTACGATTCGTTTCTTGACGCCTCGAAAGAAAACATCTTATTTTTCACTCCGAATTTCTCGTCTAGGAAACGTTTGACTGCGCGAGGAAAATGTATAAGCCTATAGTAAGGTAGGAGCTTGCTTCTTCTTTCTTTTTTTCCAAATCTAATTCCTTCAACAAGCAGCAATAAATCTCTTACAAGCGACTTGCATTTCACTGAGGGGAAATATAGAGAGAGAGAAAAAATACTTACAAAAGCCCCATTTTTTAGCTTTCTAAAGTTTTTTATCACTGTGGAGTTATTCTTTGTTTCCAGTCGTGTTTTCTGTTGCCACTTACAGATCAATTGACCGTGACTGAATGTTACCACAATTGTCCTAGCATCCCCTAGATCGCGTTTGACAGCCGGCACAATATGAGACTGACAGATTGCTTTGTATGCAAGATGCCAACGGAAACTGAGCTAGGCCCTGTTACGAAAGATCAGATTTTATCTCGGTCGTCAGCCCAAAAAAAAAATTAATACATAAATTACGTAATTGATCAATGGCACATGTTAACTTATTCGTGGATTCAGTCTGTTTTAGCTTTCTTCCTTTTTTTATCTTTTCCTTCCCCCCCCCCCCCCCCCCCCCCAGGCACTACTGATTTTAAAACTCTGGCTGCCTGTTTGATTATTTTCAAGAACGGCTGGACTGAAGAGGTTCACACAAAAAAAACAGTTTCACGTATCCAGAGTAAACGTTTCTGCTCACGTTGCCACAAACGTATATCAGTATCCAGAGTAAACGTTTCTGCTCACGTGGCCACAAACGTATGTCAGTATCCAGAGTAAACGTTTCTGCTCACGTTGCCACAAACGTATATCAGTAGCCAGAGTAAACGTTTCTGCTCACGTGGCCACAAACGTATATCAGTATCCAGAGTAAACGTTTCTGCTCACGTTGCCACAAACGTATATCAGTATCCAGAGTAAACGTTTCTGCTCACGTGGCCACAAACGTATGTCAGTATCCAGAGTAAACGTTTCTGCTCACGTTGCCACAAACGTATGTCAGTAGCCAGAGTAAACGTTTCTGCTCACGTGGCCACAAACGTATGTCAGTATCCAGAGTAAACGTTTCTGCTCACGTGGCCACAAACGTATGTCAGTAGCCAGAGTAAGCGTTTCTGCTCACGTTGCCACAAACGTATATCAGTATCCAGAGTAAACGTTTCTGCTCACGTCCCCGCAAACGTATGTCAGTATCCAGAGTAAACGTTTCTGCTCACGTCCCCACAAACGTATGTCTGTATCCAGAGTAAACGTTTCTTCTCACTGTGACGTTGCCACAAACCTATGTCAGCGGCTGTCCTGTTTGTTGGGTCATTTCTAGTGTGTTTGGCTCATCAACAATTATCAACAATCATCAACAATCAACACTTTCGCTTTCAGTTAATTGTGACATGTACACGCATGTCATCGAGAGTTGTCATGTCTGTCTCGACATACCAATGTTTTCATCAGTCATAGCAGAAGTTTAAATTTGATCAGTTTGACGGACAGCAGTTATAACTGTCAGTTATTTTACAAGTTAAGCCGGTTATCCACAGAATTTTGCCTTGACGTGAGAGACTGGGAAAAACACTACGGCACAGTGGTGATTTAGAACCTATAATACGGTCGAGTTCACGCGCGGTTGCACCTCTCCCAGCCACGGTGGACATAATAACGAATAAAGATATTAATCAGTCATGAAAACAACACATTAACACACTCTTTGCTAAACCAGACTGTATCCTTTTCAGTCTGTATACGTGAGACGATGTTCTCATTGCGTACACTTCACGATACGAAAACAGCTTTTGTCGTTGCCATAACCGACAACACACACACACACACACACACACACACACACGATTTTTTTTTTCCAGTCCCTACTGGAAACCCTGAGCAGTTCCTGTACTAATCCTCTTGTAGACAAAACTTTGACTGACAGTAATCGGAGGGCAGTGTTATTGGAAAAGACACGTGCATAAAATCCACGTAGGTAAATTTCCACTCTGTATTTGTGCCCACACCCCCATCAACTTCAGGATTTGCTCTCGAGAGCACACACTCGGCCGTTTCCTCTGCAAAACAGTCAGGCAGCGAAGTGCGCCTTTGCCCAACACCCCTGTACCAACACTGTCAAGATAATCCGCTGTCACCCGGCTATCGCGAAAGCCTTTTCACACGTACAGGAGTATATTATCCAGTTGATGGCACGACCACCGATCTCAGGGTTGCTATACACACACCACTGGCAGTGAGAAAAAAAAAGCGGCAGAGTCTATACGGTTTGTGCCGCCAGCTGCCGTGTCTTGGAGGTACCCGGGGTGGGGGAGGTGTTTGAGAGAGTGTTGAAGTAATCTCCTCCAAGGTTTTGCGACCTAGTGAAGACAGAATTAGCCTTAGCTAATCTGCGTCCAACTCCCCCCGTTTTTATCTGGAGAGTAAAACAAACCTTCTGCCATTTAAGTGGTTTATTTTTTTTTTCAGGAAGGCATTTGTGTATTTCTACCGAAATCCTCCCCGCCGGCCAGCTGAGCGGCGGGCGAATTGGATTAAATCCAGCGCTTGTCATTCTCTGCCAGTTTTCAAAAGTTATCATGCCGATTTCCAACTGAAAATGTGTGTTCTATCAGTGTGTGAGGGAAAATGAATGATGTTGTTTGGCGTTGCTTTAAAATTTAATGCACACCCGCCAATCCGGCGCTAACTCTCCCTCCTTCCCCCTCAGTCCCCCTCCCCCCCCCCAACCCCCTCCATCCCTCGTGCGCCATTCACTGACCAGTTGATCTCTTCCTTATTCAAATTAACATTTCCGTCTCCATTCATTTCTTGTTTGAGCGAAGCCCCTTGCAGAGTCGCATCAAAAGGCGGAAAACATGATTGAAAACAAATAGCTGCGACATTTTTCAATGCTTGGGTCGTGAGTTCGATTCCAGGCTGGGGCCAAATACTGTGCTGGCCTTTTCAGTTCTTGTTGTCCCGTCTTTGATATCACCCTTACATGGTGGAAAAGGACGTTAAACTCCCAAACACCCACCCACCAAACCTACGCCTGCTTTTGAAAATCTTGTTGCTGAACAACTGAACCCCGGGAAAGGCTGGGAGAGCCTCGCAGTGATGAAGGAAAGTTTGAAAATTGTTATTATTGCATGAACTTGGCAAAGGTGAGAAGATGGTGGTGAAAGTCTTAAGAACTAAAGTCAACAGATAAGGGTGGGAGGGTGTTTGGGCGTTTAACGTCCTTTTCCACCACGCAAGGGTGATGTCAAAGACGGGGCTACGAGAACACGGCCGCCAGCGCAAATATTTGGCCAGAGCCGAGATTCGAAATAACGACCCGAGCATTGAAGGTCCAACGCTCTACCATTCGGCTATCCCGGATCCGTCAAAAGATAAGGCATTATTATTATTATTATTATCAGTAGCAGTTGTAGCAGTAGTAGTGGTAGTAGTAGTATTAGAGGCGTTGCATCAGGTATCATCAGGTTCAGCGAAGCAGAGTTATGGGATTTTTGTTTTGTTTTGTTTTAGTTTGCCAGCAGAGATAATAAGTATATGGCAGATCATGACACGGCTTCGATCACGATTTCTGAATCTGCCATTCACATAATTATGTCTTTGAGCTCCCGGCGGGGGAGGGGGGGGGGGGGAATTAAGGAGAGGTGTCAGGAACAAAAAAAAAATCGGTTAACATCGATAAACAATATCGACCGAAATAAACTGTGACACCGTTGTTTGTCTCCGACAGATCGCGAAGCGTAGGACAAGCAAACAGAGCACAGGCTGCTCATCAGAATACACAAATCCAGAATTTTTGACAGAGTGCTCTAAACATTCAAACAGCCATCGCTCTTGGTGGGCGCGCAGTTGCCCCTGGTAACCGGGTGGAGAGTGCTCAGCTGTCCTGCACCCGTGTGTGGAGGGGTGATCTCAGAGGTGTACGTCTGCCACTCAGGCTGACCCTGGTGACAGGCAGTCGGGATGTGTGGATGGCCGTGTTCACCTCAAGTCCTCATGTTCACTTCAGCTTGACTGCAATGTACAAAAACCTGGTTCAATTTATTTGTGATGGCTTTGTTGTTGCTGTTGTTGTTGCTGCTGTTGTTGTTTTGTTTTTGTTTTGTTGGATTGTTGAGTTTTTTGTTTGTTTGTTTGTTTGTTGGTTGGTTTGTTTGTTATTGATGTTTAGTTTTTGTTTTGTTGGATTGTTGGGGTTTTTGTTTTGGTTTGATTTGGGTTTTTCTGTTGTTGACGTGGTTTTGTTTGTTCGTTCGTTGTTGTTGTTGTTGTTGTTGTTGTTTGGGGGAAGGTGTGATTTTTGCTGTTTATTTTGTTGATTTTTTTTGCGAATCTTTTCTACCACATCAGTAAGGGTGACTGATATCAAAAAGTGGAAGACGAGGAAAAGGCAAGCCCCCCCCCCCCCCCAGATGGGTGTAGACTACACATTAGGTCGGTCCGAACGATAATGATGATGATTATGATGATTTGAACATAATCGCCAGCAGCCGCAACGTCGATTTACAGTCGCCATAAATTACTGTAGCTTTCACTCGCAGCAAAAAAAAATAAAAAAAATCCAGTTTCTCTAACTCAAAACCTCATTCCCGACTATAAAGAACGCAGAGCGACAAACGATTGAACCAAAACGGAAAACGGAGACTGAAGAAACAGGGTGAAAGAAAAGACAAAAGCGTGTTTTATTGGCTGAGAATACCACAGCCTCTCCGTGCGGTTCGCTGCCGCACCAACAACTTACCCGACAACAGTAAATCCCGCTTCTCTACAACAATTGAATTGTAATCTCCACACGGCTTGCACAGCTCGATTCGAACCATTTCAGAATGGCAGCCGAGTGCACTTGGCGTGAACGAACCTTGCGTTTCGATTACTCCCCCGAAGCAACGATAGTTTCGCAGCTCTTCGAGCCGGATGAGAATTCCATTGGATGGGAATACCATACCGTGGCCCTCCATTGCCAGAAAAGTGCCGCAGGAAGCCGTCTCGGGCCGTTGATTTTCCCTCCACCGGCAAAAAGGGTTTCCATGCCGACAGATCTGGTTTCTGGGTGTCAAACAGTTCCGAGGCCCTAAAACAGTAAACGATCTTCCCAATTTGCGGAGTTTCTCTTTGTCTTTTTTTCTTTTCTTTTTTTCCTCCTACCGCTCGGGCGTAAGATTCAGACAAAAAATGGAAAAAGACGAGGAGGTGAAGAAGATATCATTACTTTTCTCACTTCCTATTTCCTCGACTCAGCTTTTATTGAGTGAATGGTTCAGATTTCCAAAAGTCTTAAAGGGGGTAATGCTTCCATTTTTATGTTCACAGTTTGTTCTGAGGTGTTCATCTTTCTACCTTGACACCACTTAGGCACCTGGGCACGTACGCGGTAAAACTCGAGGTTAATTTAACCCGCGGCTACGGACCTAACTCAGACTAGGACAAAAGAACCCTAAAAACAAAATTAAATAATAAAAAAGGAAGCAAAGAAAGGAAGAAAAAATTCTTCTATAACGGCTTAGGCTTAGGTGGAATGGACTCGATTCCTGATTTTTTTTAAAAAATTACCCTAGAGCTAGTTTAGTTCGAGGTTAGACTTTAACCCGGAGCCAAAATCCCTAACCTCGACTCAGTTTTACACGCGGGCCCTGGATAGTGACAGTGTCTGTGATGGTGGCACTGAGCCAACAGAGGCGTACTCGATGACACGGCGACCACACTGAGCGCTGCAGTAGTGTAACAGTCCTAGAATTTCAAGTGAATGTTCAACAGCTCGCGCAAAGTGTAAACAACAATGTACATGTATCGCATTAAGAGCAATGCTAATCATCAAGATACAGTATTTCGAGCGTACAGGCGCACTCACGAGCGAAATTGTTCCGAAACATATTAAGTTGGCTTAGCGGCAAAGATGGAATTAGCCCGTTTCAAGTAAGACACGCTTAGAGGGACAGACAACACAAATTTACTCCTAAAACTAATGTGTATCTCTTCGCCGAAAATACGGGAATAAATTTGTTCTCTATTCTCTATTATTCTCTAAATGGAAGTATGCTTATCCTTCTGCCCGTTGTTTTCTCTCGTGTATGTTCAAGCAACCGAAAATTAGCGAAGATCATCTCACATTTAAACATTCTTTTTGAGAAACATATTGGCTGGTGATAATTGGCAGTTCTGGCCTCGACAAAGAGCAGCAACTAATTATTGTCATGTAGTGTAGTGATATGCACTGTGACATCTTTATAAACCTATGCAAGATTTTAAAAAAAAGAAGGAAAGAAAGACAGAAAGAAAGAAACACTAGTGTTGTCTGGAGGGAATTACAAATAAATACGGTTTTGTCAAGTTTTGTTGTTGTTGTTGGGTTTTTTTTGACAAACTGATACATATATCAGTGAATGATACAGTAGATAAATCAGTCGAAGAATTTAGAGCAAATAAATGAATCGGTAAATAAATTGGTGATTAAATCAGTACGTCAATCAGCAAATAAGTCAGTAAATAAGTAAATAAATAATCAAAAGAAAGAAAGAAAACTTAGTGCAGCCCATCATTGATTTATCGCTAATAAAGTGCAGGCGCTCGGAACTTGTCGGCTAGTCGGACTGAGACACTGTGGCTGGACCGACGGAAAAATTTGGACTGAACACACATGAGTGACTAAGAGGCGACATTCATGATGTCTGTGCCAATGTCGGTGTAACCCGGGTTTTGTGGGTAATCGGATGAGATAATGGCCGCACAGTAATACAAATTTTACCACAGCTTGAATTTCAAAGAGTTCTGTTTCAAAGGAAACTCCGTCCATTTCAGAGCCATGCAACATCCAACGTAAAGCTATTTTCAGAGAAAATCGCGAACCTTCAAACGACCGCAAACAAAACCGCATGCGGGGAATTAGCCCCCCTTTTACAACCAGTTTCCGATATACTCTGCCCCTGCTTTCCTCATCAAAATCTTACGTCCTGGGACTCAAATTAGTTTTGCCCGCCAATATTTCTTTTCATCTGCCTATAGCCGCCTTTGATTTATCGCTAATAAAGTGCGGGCGCTCGGAACTAAAACGGCCTGGACTCAGACTCTTGCAGGCGAGCGAGAATCTCCGGGGACTGCAGGCGCCGGGGAGCCGCAGACAACACAAGCCCCGCCATGTTTTCTATAGGCCGCGTGATTGACAGGCGGGGAAGAAACTGGCGCGAGTTGCGCGCGTCTCCGTGTCAGCTCGCATCTCCTTTAGCCGGACGTTATCTGCGGCATCGGTTGCCATGGTATTCTTTTGATGTCGCCCGTCGCACCGCTTGCACTCGGCGAAGCCTCAACAGTAAAAGTCGGGCGTTGTCGTAAAGCACGAGGTTTCATCCGACACTGTACCTATCAGGACCCCAATAGATTTTCGTCTGCTATTGTCTCGTGGAATGCCCGGTAGCCAACTCTTTGCTGTGTGTGCAGTCTCGGTCTCCTCTCTTTTTCTCTCCCTTTGGCGATCTGAAAGCTCTAACCTTGGCATCCACTCAGTCGTAAAGCTGCGAATCATCGTGGCGTGACGGGTGCCTGGTCGGGTGCCGGAGCTTTGAGCTTGTCAAGACTGCCCTCTGTGTCCTCAGCAAGAGAGTTCATTTCGTCATAAACCATTAAATCCACCTTCACCCATGCCGCAGCCTTCCTAGGACTTTTAATGCGCTATTTGGCTTCCCGCCTTCAGCTGTGCCAAACCAATGTCCTAACGGCTACATTATCGGCAGCAGGATCTCAGTTCGACTTTCGGATGAACCCGTGTTGCGTCGGAAACAAAGCCATTCCTAGAGAGACTGCACTTGTGTCCACGCCCAATACACTGGCAGCGCTCATATTTATGACTAGTTTCAGACTTTCGTTATGATATACCTGGAACGGGTACTAGTATCAAGGGTTGGGAAAAAATCTCAGTGGTGGAGTTCAAGCTCATACTGGACAAGGCCCGGGATTTGGACTAGTGGTTAAGGTACCTGACCTCAGTATGCTTCGGATTCTGAGCTACACTGACGGTTCGAATCCCTGGTGGGCAGGAATTTGGATGGATTTTTCCTTTCAAAATCGAGTCAGTCAAAATCACGTGCAGACTATTTTTTTTTTACGGTGCCTGTCCCGCCCTCGTGTACACACGCACGCACAAATGTCAAGTGTGCACGCTAAAAATCCCACGTCCATCTTTCGAAGAAGAGTAGGCTTTGGCCGGTGGCGTGCAAAACACTGAGAAATACTGCCACAGAGTGAATAGCAGGGTGAAAGTTTGCACATAAAGTAGCGCTTAGCGGCAGCAGGCTTTCATTGCTTCGTCCTCCAGCCCTGAGGCGCCATGAGCATTTCGGAAGATGGATACTGATGTGCGCCTAGGAGAAACCTACCGCACCATACCATACAAAAATACAGTTTTGCTTTGGGTTGTGTTTGAACTCAAAAGGAATCTTGAGGATGTGTGTTGTTTTGTGTTGTGTTGTGATTTGCAAAATGCATTCTTTTGTACAATTATCTGGCCTACGTAATTCAGTTATTTCTCGGTTGTGTGGACGAATGATTTTCAACTTCTGCACTTTCATTTTCTCCTCTTTCATGACCGCTTCAATGCAATCGTCACTTTCAAGAATCAACACTGATCCAGTTCTGCTGAGTGCAGTAACGTTTACAACATGCCACCACTGAGGCACAGAGAAAATTTCTATGAATGGCACACTCTGTGCAACCCTGTCAGGAACAGACAGACACTTCATATTATCTTCTTCTTCTTTTCTAGTTTCTTCTTTTTATTGTTCCCCGTCAATTTAGTTGAGATCATGCCGGCATGCCTAACATTTCCTATTTTATCTTCCTTCTCGAACTGTTCCCGGGCAGAATGCTGCTACTGTGAAAAAGTCTTCCTCCTTTGTTTTATCCGGCAACCCGCGCCGGCCTCTGTCCGCGATTCGTGCGTTGCCAGCGTGGAGCAGCAAAAACAGTGGGCCAAACACCCACAGCACACCTGACAAGCGGAGGACACGGGTGGCGCGCCCCGCGGCCCACAGGTGGCAGATTAACTGGGTGAGTGACATCCCATCGGCAGTCTGTTGACTTTCGTGTCGGATGCGCAGATTATCCGGGTGTCGCAAGGGGGACATCACTCTAGGGACGAGCGCTGGATACCCGGTATGCGAGCACAATAGCGCAAGGGTGCTGTGCTGGTTGCACGCATGTCAGTTCTGCTGGTACATGTACACTGGAAAAGTATTGTGAATTCAACACAGTATACTATTACGTTGTTCGTTTCTTATTAGATCTATATTAATTTGACATGTCAAGTTTCTGTTTCTGTTTGTGGAACCTGAAATAAACCGTTATCTTTTATCGTGAACTACAGCCTGACTCCAGATCAAAGTCTGGTGACATGACACAGCACAGCTACTGTGGAACAATTACTAAAGTTACTCGGCGATGTTACTGGCTTAAGATGAAAGTCAATGTGAAGATTCCAAGAATATTGAGTGCAGACAACCATAACTGATGATACAATAACTGTTTGTATTTTTCTTTGTT